>JAHBCN010006585.1:0-48264 GCA_019359885.1 Listronotus oregonensis
GTATGCTGTTAGGATTTACCTTTCAGTGGTACTGGTCTTTGTGTATTAAAATTAAATAAACGGTTTTGTTTGTATTTAGTATAAGTTAGTTACGCTGGCACCAAGTTTCAAGTTCATTAGTCGGATTCTTAGTCATACACATTTCTTCAGGTAAATTTGCGGATAAGGTTATTGTTGTACTATTTGTAAACATGGTCAACTTTCCCTTACTTTTATATTAAGATAGATCGTTTGCCTACAACATAAACAAAAGGGGTTTCAGGACTAATTCTTTAGGCACAATTATTGTTACATCCCTATTACTGGATTCGCTATTTTTATATCTTACAAATTACTCCTCTTAAAGATACACGAATCAATTATTTCCAAGTAGTCGAGGAAATGAAGAAATGCCCGAGGATTTTTGTGCAGTTAGATGAATTTGAATGCGGTTTTTTGCATAAACTTATAACTAGTTAAATAATGATGGAAATAGGCCCGAATTTGTTACTCACAGGTTTTCGAGGTCGCTAAACACGAATTTGATATTATCAAGGGCCCACAAAGTACCTAGTGCGCGCTAAGGATGGCGTAAAAGTCATCTTCTAGAGTTTTACGACAAATCCTTCTAATGTTAGCCCATTTTTGTTACTTGGGGGTTATCGAGGTCGCTGAACACGAATATGGTAGCGACAAGGGCCTGCGGAGTACCTGGTGCGCGCTAAGAATGGGTAAAGTCGTCTTCTGGAATTTTACGACAATTCCTCCTAATATTAGTCCAATTTCTTTACTCAAAAGGTTTTTGTTGTCGCTCAACACAAACATGACATTGGCAAGGGCCTGCGGAGACCTGGTGCGCGCTAAGGATGGTGTAGACATCGTTTTCTGGAGTTTTACCACAAATCCTTCTAATAGCAACCCAATTTTGTTACTTGGGGTTATCGAGGTCGCTGAACACGAATATGATAGTGACAAGGGCCTGCGGAGTACCTGGTGCGCGCTAAGAATGGTGTACACGTAATGGTTTAAACTGGAGTTTTACGACATCTCCTCCTAATATTAGCCCAATTTTGTTATTCAATGAGTTTTTGTGGTCGTTAAACACGAATCTGATATTAATAAGGGTATGCGGAGTACCTGGTGCGCGCTAAGAATGGTGTAAACGTCGTCTTCTGGAGTATTTATTCATAAAATTGTTTAAATAACATTTTAGTATAAAAAATATATTTTTTTAAGTTTAATACATATTAAAAATAATTCGCAAACAAAGCATTCATCATTTTCACTGCTTTCTTCTACTTCTTCAATAACCCCCAAGACAAAATTGAGGTAATATTAAAAGGCTTTGTCGTTGAACCCCAGAAGACGACGTTTACACCATCCTTAGCGCGCTTTAGGTACTCCGCAGGCCTTTGTCAATATCATATTCGTGTTCAGCGACCTCGATAACCCCCTAGTAACAATATTGGGCTGATATTAGAAGGATTTGTGGTAAAACTCCAGAAGACGACGTTTACACCATTCTTAGCGCGCACCAGGTCTCCGCAGGCCCTTTCCAATGTCATATTCGTGTTCAGCAACAACAAAAACCTCTTGAGTAAAGAAATTGGGCTGATATTAGGAAGATTTGTCGTAAAACACTAGAAGACGACATTTACACCATTCTTAGCGCACCAGGTGTTTCGCAGGTCCTTGTCAATATCATATTCGTGTTCAGCGACCTCGAAAACTCCCCGAGTAACAAAATTGGGATAATGTTAGGAAAAATTGTCGTAAAACTCCAGAAGACGACTTTTACGCCATCCTTAGCGCGCACCAGGTACTCCGTAGGCCCTTGATAATTTCATATTCGTGTTCAGCAACCTCGAAAACCTGCAAGTAACAAAAATTCCCATCATTATTACATAGTTTTAATTTTTTTGTAATAGCACACTTTTAAATGCATTTCTAAAATACCATTTTTCTATTGAACAAGGGCAGTTTTTTATTTCCCATTAATTAAATATGTTCACAGTTTGTAGACGTTCATAAGAATCGAATGCGAAAAACCTCATTCAAATCCATCTTACTGCAAAAAAAAATCCCTCGTAAAGCCTATTTTTGTGCTACGTTTCCTCGACTAAAGGTGGTTACCCTTATTCCAGAATTAAACAATTTTACCAATAAAAACTCCTTGCTTAATGTATTAAATGGACTTATTAGATTAAACAGCAAGCATAAGACATTTACCCTTGTCTAAAACACTTTATGCAAAATTTACTACATCGTAAGAAGCTGTCTCAATCGATATATTTTTGTAAAATCATGTTGGCAGTGGATTATTTTTTTATTTACAGTATAAGGATTCTTCACTTTCAACTAGAACAATAGAAATATAAGTTATTTACCACGATCCACATAAAAGACGTTTAAAAATTGCACCCACATCAGAAATCGTAAAAAAACAGAATTTGGTTTTGCAATGAAGGGAAAGATTTAGTTGAAGATTAAAGATATGGCCAGGCAGTGTAAGCAATATTTTGTATATCAATAAGCTGTGTGCACAACTAATACTGCATCTAAGAAACAAAAACACATTGAAATGATTTTTTCTCAGCAGTATTTAAATCATTTTAAAAGGGCCAAGAATAATGTTTATAACTATGAATGAGACTTAGGTATACCTACTGCCAACACCATAATCGCTTTGGCTTCGAAGCATCGGTTTTTTGAATGCAAATAAAATTTTATACGTGTATTACCTTTATATTACTTTAAAAATAAACTTAGAGTATTATTTTAACATTTTTAACCAGCTAAATTTAAAAATTTCTAAAACGAAAACTTATTAACAGTAAAAATGGTTGTAATATCTAACCAATTTGCCAAATTTGGCTTTATCTGACTTGTGACTTCCATAAAAATTCTTGCATGAAAAACAATTTTTATTTAACAAAGATGTAATAGCATCCGTAAAGGAGAATTTCGCTAGTCTTCTGAATTCTCACTTTAGTGATGGTGCCCATAAATGAGAAGGCCACTGTAACAAGTATATTAAAAGTTAGAAGATCTAGCGGGACGTCCTTCCAAAAATGTTACCTTGCTTTGTGTATAATTTTTATGGTAAAACGCATTTGTTTTTTACCTTACAAATACTAAAATATCCATAAATATTTCTACAAAAGAAATTAGTTAGGTTTTCTTTGCATATTAAAAAAACTATTTTTTTAACTTGGGTTTTTACTGCCAATAATAACTAGTTTATATGAATAAATTTTTTTACCATCTATGTTATACATTTAACTTTCTTCCACTTGTTAACCACTTGAATAACGATAAAAGCAAGTAAATATTTTCCCGATTTTTTTTCATAAAAGTTTAATTTATTATTAGAGTTTCGACTTTTGTGGCACAATTATTTTTTAAATGTTGATTTGTCAATTGGGTTAGTGCCCCCGCAGATCTAATAATAATTTAAACCAATTAAATAATCACTTCACGTTCCAGCTCATTTAAATATCAATGGAATAATAATAACGCCCTCTCCCTTTTGTCGAAAGCTACCTATTCAAAATGAAAGGAAACGTGATGGTGTTAATGCGAGGGATAAAGTATTATTTACTCAACGTTTTAGTAATTAAATTTTGCGAAATTCCTAAAAATGTTAAATAATTTTAGCGATGAACAGTGAGCTAAATGGTGAGTATAACTAAAAAAAAAGCATTTGCGTGTTTACCAGAAATATAAACACTGGAGTAAAGTAAAAAACAAATTCTGAAATATTTTAAATTCATGACTTTAGTTTATAGTAAAGTGTGTTTTAAGTCATCACTTTGAAAAAAAAGTGACATAAGTCAAAAAGTGCAAATTTTGAGTTATTTGCAAACCAATAGGTAAAATATTACAGATAAGACCTTAAAAAATTTATACAGTGACCGTCAAAAAGTTGGACACGTATGGATTTTTTTATTATTAAAAATAATAACAATATAGCCTGAGCCCTTAATTCGGTGGTTTGAAAGTTGGCTATTGCAGGGCTGATACAGAAAAATGTAATAATATGGAAGTATTTTCGACTTTGTATTTATAAGGACTGGTTTCTCAATTTAAACCAGTAAAGCTGCGAAAAGCAGAAAACAATATATTTTTTAAATGTTCCACCATATAATGAAGTTAGTGACCAGCCCTGAAATTATAGGCTAAAAAGTTGGTTACCTAGGAAATGATTTGTTAAAATAATTCTAAATTTAAGAAGGCGACTGTAAAAACAATAGTTTTTGAAATCTTGCATTATACAATCAAACAAAAAAGAAAAGTGGCCTGCGATATATGTTTCTCAAAGTATTTATTTCCTTTTAAATCCAAATCCTGCTTTAAATTTGAGCCTTTTACAATCTTTAAAAAACAGGTCTAAAATACAAAAAATTTACCAAAGAAAATGCCAACACAAATAAAAAATTTGTGTTTTATTTTTCAAATGTTAATTTAAAAAAGGACCATAAAAAATAAAAATCTTTCTTTAGAATTAACGTGTCAAGATACGTTCTTATCTAACCACTTAAAAAAACAGCATTTTTCAGAAAGTAACCAATTAATCCCAAAATTGGTGTACGGGAGTTTTGGGGGTCGTTGATCACGAATTCATAGTTAGATTGTCAAAATTAAGGACGACGAGTCCAATATGGCGGACCAAATACTCATAACTTTTCCGATATACGCCAGATTGGGAACATGAGGATTTTTTAGATAATTTTTGAAAACTAGTCTGCCATTTTAAATGTTGCATATCTAATACAATAGTTATGATCATCGCTTAAAACTCATGTGTGTCAAATCTGGTGCAAATCGGAAGAGTTTTGGATATTTGGTCCGCCATATTGGACCCGTCATAATAAATTTTGCAAACAGCTTTTTTGTATTTTTGCTGATATTTTTTTTGGTATTTTAGACCTGTTTTTTAAGGTTAAAAAGTTTCTGTAATACTTAATCTTGACACCGGATTCGTGTTTCATAAAACAAAAATACTTTAGGATACATATATAGCATGTAAAGTACAGACTACTTTTATTTAAAGTGGGGTTGTTTTATATATGATTATTGATTTTGTGGTTAGAAACCTGTTTATTTTTATACTAGGTACTTGTTAGGTTTGCCTGCCAGAAAATTTTTATTCATGGGAATCGTTTGGGTCATGGTCATGGGGTATAGCTGAATGTGCTCAGCCTTATTGACTCGAGTAAACCCAACATAAACTTATTAAAATATGAATCATCTACAAAGCCTATTTTTAGGTTAGACTTTATGTATCTCAAAGTAATTTAATAATGACTCTTGCAGTTTTGCATAATTTTTAATTTTGTTTGCTACATAAAAGAAATAAATTACAGTTTAAAACAACTAAAAATACACGTATTTATAGCCAACCGAAATTTAAAGTAGAAGATAATTTTTAAGTAAAAAGAGTTTGTGTTACAGTAATAGAAAGTAAAATAATCAATTATAACTAATTACTTTGGAATAAGATTAAAATAAAAATTAGGGTATTAATAAACTAATTTAATTATGGTAAGAAAGCGTTGAGTGCTTGATATTCTTTGTTACAAATATTTTATTGGTAGCTTTTTACAAAATTAAAGTAAATATGAAACTATAGTAAATAGTTTTTTTTTACTATTTTATTATAATTTATTTGTTAATAACTTTATTTTTATTTTAATCCTATTTTAAATTAAATAGTTAGAATTGATTATAGGTTTTTTTATTGCTGTAATACAAATTCGTTATACTAATAATAAGTATTATTAATTAATATTATCATTATTATCATTATTATTGTTAATTATTATATAATAGTTATATATTAATAATAATTACATAATAATATAATTATTTTCTAATTTTTAGTTTAATTTGCTTGCTATACAAGCGTGTTTTTTAGTTTTTTAAAAGTATAAATTAAAAAGAAAAGAAAAGCCAGCCATTCAAACATTTTTTTACATGCATGAAGAAAAATTCCGTAGCGACATCTACAATACCATAATTGTACCATTTATTTGCTTTATATATATTTCAGAGGTAAGATTTTTTTGTTGATTATATTGATAAAAAGATTGACATTTACCGTCGTTCATGAATGGTAACTGCAAACTAGTTTTGTTTTTTTTTATATATATATATATATATATATTTTTTTATATATATATATATATTACTAATAATCTTAGTCAGGAAATTAAAACAAAGTTATAAAATAATTGTATTATCATTGGCTCTTGACCCCTGTACACATTTTTAAGTCAATCAGACGTCTTGAAATAGGAAAAAATTACGTTGAAATATTCCGTTACATACACACATACATACATACATACATACAGGTTAAGCTAATAAAAACGTGTTAAAAACAACTACTCTGTAACTCTTTGTTCTTAAAAAATACCCTTTATTTTAGTTTGTTTTAAAAAACTGTTTTAAGTTTTATTTAAAAGAGTGATAGAAATTTTTTAGTAGTACAGTTTAAAAGTACAATCCATTACGAGATTTTAGCGGTTTCTAAACTTTTGTCTTAAAAATCTCTTAAAAATTCCACTTGGGGCGATGATAGAAGCTACAGTTTTTGGAAACTTGTATTAATAAAAAAATAAATTACAACAGTACGCCCCTGAAAGTGCGCAAGACCTATTCCAACACATTTAACGCTTTAGCTGTCACCCCAAACGTACAATGTAGTTTAATAGCTCATTATCCTCGTCTTTCGCGCAGAAATATAACGGTTGATTGTTCTGTTCGGAGTTTGACAATCGGATACGATTAGCGGGGAAAAGTGGAGCAATTTAAGCACATTTTTATCTCCAGTGCCATTATCTCTTAAAGTTAAAGGGCTAAACCTAGTCAAGAAAAGTTATTGTTCGGATTTAAAAGTTTAAATCTAGCTGTAAAATAATTTAGGATGTATAAGGCGTACAGGGTGTATCTAAATTTTATTAAAATATTTATGTAGATAACGGTCATTTAACAATGACTGAACGAAGCCAGACTTGTGACTTAGTTATTAAAAAAAAAAAATAACAGTCTTATGTACCTTATACCATAAAATCCTTAGAAATACTTAAAAATTAAATTTAAATGTAAACTAATACGACGTAAAATTAATATTCTCGTGGTGAGGCACTCCATTTTTGGTTTGCTTCTGAAAAAAGCATCTTATTTATTTTAATACGTTTTATTAAAGGTTTTTATTTATTTTTAGAAGCAACAGAATTTATTTATTTCGTACAAAAAAAATGGCAAAATATGTATGTGTGCGCGAACAGAATCGACTAACCCTTTTAAACTTGCAAATCACCTGGAAAAAACGTAAAAAAAACTTTTCAAAAGTCAAAACATCCTTTAAAATCTTAATGGCAAATTGGTAATCGTTTTTCAAGGTATAAAAAATCAAAAATATGCTTAAATTAAAAAAATTAAAGGTATTTAAATATTGTTTTAAAAATTTTAGAGATCCTGATTTTTTTTATTTTGTATTTTATAATGTAATATCAAAAATAACAGAACAATCCATAGGGATTTTAAAAAGCAAAAAAGGTGTGAATTAATTCATTTTATGGTTTTTGAACGTTATCCAAGCATTAGGCAAAGGTAAAAGAAATATTTGTTAGTTAATGGACAATTAGGCTAAAGATTTACTTTTATTTATGATTATAAAAGTTGTTTTTTTTTTAATTTTTTATGTTTAGTTTAAGCAAGTTGTCTTTGCCCAAATACAAGAAATGTGAAAGTTCTTTTAGTAATTTCTGTTTAATATACAGGGTGTCCCAGAATATGTGGGCAATCTCTCGGAATCTAATAGAAAACCTAAAAATATTATGACAAGTTCCCATAAACTTTTTTCCTATGACCCTCCCTACGGAGATACAGGTGCATAACGGATGCCCTGAAATCGTTTTTATTTAAATAACTTTAAGATACTGCGTAATTTAATGTTTTTTAATATGATGTTTGCTAGATAAGTATTCATAAAATGAACCCAATAAATCATATTTAGCTTATTTAGTTTGCTAGGGACGGACTAGCTCTGACACAATAATAGCAATTTTTTAATACCCTGTATGATAAAGGCTCGACAATAATATTTTTGATAGCTTTAACCTTAAACTAAAAAAAGGTTTTCTTAATTGATATCGATAAAATCAACTGTTTAAGAGATACAAAATATCATAGCTGGTAATTTTTTTTACATTATACAGGGTGTTTTCTAATTGTACGTCAAAATTTAGGGAAACAATTCTTGGGTCCATTTTAAGAAAAAAACTTTATGTGAACGTATGTCCTAAACGTCTTAACTTTCAAGATACAGGGTGGTAAAATTTTTAAAAATAAATAATTTTTTATTAATATCTGTTATACCACTTTAGATATTTTAATTAAATTTGGCATACGTGTACGATGTATCAAGAAGCACTTTTTAGTGTACCATATTTTTTTTTATTTGCAAAAATAGGCAGGTCAAATTCTGTACGAACGCCACTGGTGGATTTAAAACATATTTTTACACTAAACTTTTTAATAAAAAAATATGGCATAATCTAACTCCTTTGGCGTGTTCGGATTTTAAAATCTGTTATTTTTTTTTAAATCAAGTTTAAATTTAGACTAACAAATACACGTCTCAAGTTAAAAAAGCACTTTAAAACCCTTTTGATTCAACCTGCGATAAACAAGCTATGATCTATTTTTAATTATTGGAAAGAAGTAAAGTTGCTAAAATCATAATTTCCTTAATGTGTATACTTTTCTTTAAAATTTGATGAACTAAACCCTAAATTATTTTATAAATTTCAACTCCCAACCTTACTTTTTGACATTTCATATCACATCATTTTTTAAATTTGCGCCATAATAGCAATCACCTAACAAGTGTTAAAATGTTTTATAGGCTATTTAACATGCACAGTAGTTGATTACCAAAAACTTTTTTTTAATATTTTAATCTTTTTAATCAACCATATATAATAAGAAAAGTAAGTATAACAAAGTTTGTCAAACAAAAAGATAAAATTTTAACATTTATCCTTTTTTCCAGTTCACTAAAAGGCAAGAGTCTAATCATTAATTAATTTCTTACTTGAACCATTTTATTGGCTCAATTTTTTTAACTTAGCACAAAAGTAATTTAAACAGCAATCAAAGATTAATGTCTTTCTCTCCTTTCACCACGTCACTGCATTCATTTGTGGGCATTCAGGGAAGTCCTGAGAGGTTTTAGGGACCGCTAAATTCAGTTTAAAAAGCTCAAAGAAGATAAGGCGTTATAAATATCCTCGTTAAGTTAATTCCGCTTCGTTCTATCTCGTTAAGTAAAAGAATATTCATTTGAAAATATCTGGGCATAGTTGCCTAACTTTGCATTGCATCGTTTACCTTTTGCACTAGTTGCCAACTTATGATTAGGTAGTGGAGGTATTTAGACTTAGTAAAAACATAAATATTGTTTTCTATAATTTTTAATTGCATGTTTGAATGTCTTACTAACAAGAACCTTTTAACAAATACACTATATGCCTTTTCCCCAGGGGGATCGACGAGGATCGGACCACTGGATTTCTAAATGAAGTTTATCGAAAGCTGGATGAGGGAGAGTGTGTGACCGGCCCCTTTTGTGATTTTTCCAGGGCATTTGATTGACTAAATTACGATTTGGTTTTTAAATAAACTGGATTTTCTGGATTTAAGGGGTGCTATATATAAGTAGCCATTGTCTTACTTAATCAATAAAAAAATATATGTAAAGGTTTTAAGTAGTATTTCAAAGCAACACATTAACATTGAAGTTCCGTAGGGTTAAGTTCTAGGACCAGTTTTGTTGGTTATAGATGTTAGCGATTTATGCAATAATCTTACAGCTGCCAAAATAACATTCCAACGAAACAAATAAAAATGTTGAGCAAATATTAACAGAATTGGGATCTTGGTGTGATTCTAGCAACCTTATAATTAACGAATATAAGACCAAGTTCTCATGTTTTATTAACAGAAAAGCCAATGAAATAAGCCTACGGGATGGACTTTACCTTGCTGTAAGTAATGATGTCAAATTCTTGGGGTTGTTGGTAAATGATGATTCGCGAAGGAGTGACCATATAGAGTGTATTAGTAAAAAATAATAGGGCCAAATTAGTAATTAGCCAGAGAAGTTAATTTTGTGTTCAAATTATATGAATTATAGTGCGTTATACAATGTGTCCGGAAATGACAATAAAAAATTTTAAGGTACGATTCTACATAACAAGATATGAAAAAAAGTTCATAAACATAGGTCCGAAAATGCATCCAGAGGGAGATACAGGTCCTTGAAGATGGTGTCATAAAAGTGGTTTTTATTTAATTAATTAGAATCTACTTACAATACAGGAATTAACTTTTACGTATAAATTAGAGTGATTGAAGGTCACTTTTGAAAAATATTAGGTCACCCATTTTGCAACCAGTGGTGTGGAAATAAAGGGTTAGTTAGTTATTTAAGGTAATATTTTTTTCGCTAAGTGTATTTTTGTTTTTTTTAATAAATTATGTATCTTTGAAATTTTTACGTAAAAAAGGTTTCCTTGGTAGAAAGTCGTATAGTCTACTATTTTCGAGATAAACGCGGACTTAAAAGGACCACTGCAGTGCGTAAATACAGTAACAAGCTATGTAATAAATATAAGAAGATGCTTAAAGACTATTTTAAAATATAAGTATTCTTTTACACCAATTGCCAAAAAGAAAATTGAATTTACTGGTACCTGCTATATTGGGTACAATTTTAAATTCAATTTTCAATTTTCAAAATTACTGTATTTAGGCACTGCAGTCGTCCTTTTAAGTCCGTTTATCTCGAAAACCGTCGACTATACGACTTTATACCACGGGAACCTTTTTTACGTAAAAATGTTTAAAGAAACATAATTGGTTTAAAAGATAGAGAAAATAGATTCGGCGAAAAAAAATGACCCCAAATAACTAACCACCCCTTTGTTCCCACGCCCCTGGTGGCAATATGGGTCACCTGGTGATTTCAAAAAGTGACCTCTAATGACTCTAACCCTAACCTTAAAGTTAATTTCTTTATTATAAGTAGATCCTAATAAATTAAATAAAAACCACTTTTATGACACCATCTTCAAGGGCCTGTAGCTCCCTCTGGAAGCATTTCCGGACCTATGTTAATATGAACTTTTTTTTATATCTCTTTATGTAGAATCGTACCTTAAAATTTTTCATCGTCATTTCCGGACACCCTGTATTGTCATATCAGTTTTAATATTTTTTTGTGGGGTTCAGCAACTGATACACAAATAATTTTTATAAATCAAATAAGGGTTATTAGATTTATATACAACCTGCAATATCCAGAACCTTGCAAAGCAACTTTTATTACAAGGACAATTTTTACAGCCCCTGGTCGGTGTATTTATAAATTATTATAATGTATAAAAAATAATAACATCAAGTTTAAGAAACAAATCCCAATGTATGCTACCAGAAATAATGACAGCTTTGTTGTTAAAAGGCAAAAGACAAAAATATTTAAATCAGCAACCTCGTATACCGAAGTTAAATTATTTTTTACCTACCACATCAAATTAAGGAACTTAGTGATGTGTGTGTGTACAAAGAGAAAATCTTCGGTACTGGCATGGACTTCCTGGTCTCAGACACTCGAAGGCCTTCATAAGCCCACCGAACCAACAATGTACTGTCAAACTACTGGAGCAATCAAGGGTACACCTTAAAACTCTAGTGGGACTGTACACGGGACACTGCAGATTGAAATACCACATGCACAAGATCGGCCTAGCGGAAGACGCCGAATGCCGCATGTGCATGGAGGGGGATGAAGCGGAAGAACACATACTGTGTTCGTGCCCAGCAATGGCACGACTAGGATTCGCAGTCCTCGGCAATGACAACTTGTTGCCGGGGGAAGTGAAAGATCTTTCTTCCAACAGGATTATCAGATTTATTAGGAGTCTGGACCTGGTGAGAGAAATATAAAAAGGTGTGAGCCACAATAGACCGATCGGTCGCGGTGTAAGGGTGTTATACCCACTTACTTTAAACCTACCTAGTGATTGTGTGTTTAAATTTAAATTAAAAAAATATTTGCTAGATAAATGCTATTATTCTGTAAGTAAATTCTTAGAAGATAAACAGGTAGATTTGTCATAGCAGTTTTTAATTTATCAGCGTAATATTTGTCTACAGTGTGTGCTTAATTTTTAATCTGTGATATTTGTGTTTTTTTATTTTTCTATAGTTAGTTTTTAAAAACTATTTTTGTCATATTCAATATTGGACAATTATGTAATAAGCTGTTGTGAATTTAAATTTAAATATGTCATTATTGTAGTTTTTTTACACAGCGAGATTAAGACAAAAAAACGGAGGCCCCAGACTGCCTTTATAAATTATTTGTTTTCAATACTTTAATTATAAACATCCAAGGTACGTTAGTATTTAGGTTTTAGGACTACGAGGACAGTCCCAAGATAAAAAAGATAATCCTATATTAACATAACCAACTAGAGCTAGTTGAAACTACCCAGAACTAACCAAAAATTAAATTATAAAAAAGCATAAAAAAATATTTATTTTTTAAGAAGATTTATTGGGGTCTTATTTGAAAAACAAAAAAATAGCTTTCGCATATCTCATGTTGCTCTTATCTACATTTTTTTGTGTCAGATTTATTTTACTCTTTAAAATCAGGTTTTGAACTGTAGGTAAAATTCTGTATGGTAGATTTAAAATTAGTATTTACAAAGATTTAATGCGGTTAGTTCTGGTCAAGGTATATTAAATAAAACCGTGTAACGGCTACCCATAATACATGGGACACGAACCCACTATTTGATAAGGATAACTTTTTAAACCATTTTTAAATATATATTAGAAAAAACGGTATAAATGGGTAAATGTACCGAAAGTCCAGGAGTAACTCATTCAAAGGGTGATTCTGAAGGCCGATAGTGGGCTACTCCTTGTGGGAAGGGTACACCCGTACCAAATAAAGGGATAGGTAACTTGCTTTATACTGGATGATGCTAGTGACACCTTCCTATAGTTCACCGGCTCCATGTTCCCCAAGTATTATAGTACTCCACCTGGTAAAAGTCCCAATAAAGTGACATAGTGCCCCGCAAAGTGATGTACTATATGTGGTGGAGTAATAGTATACAGTGGCATAAGGGTGGAGACCCTTGTATACTACGTTACAAGATTTTAAATTTGATTTAAGCAGTTTGTTAGTTGCTAGATCTTACTTTATGTTCCCAAGGTAAATATATTCAATATAAAATCTTTAAAAAGATAAACTATATCGTACGATACCTATATATAGACAAAATGGTAAATTTCTGTTTTTAAAAATATGATTAAAATTAGTTTTTTTACTGTAATTTTCACTCGGTATATAAAATACTGTTATCCCAAAAAACAGTAATTATAACTTAAAGTAAAATAATGTAATATTAGTATTAAAAATATGTAATAGAACCACCATAATTGCTTTATTTCCTTTTAGTAAATGCGCCTTATTACAGATATCTAGGTTTCTGACACCCATTTCAGCGTAATAAGCATTATTGGCATATTTAACAAGGTACTTTAGGAACAAATTGAAGCTGCCTGTCATATTCTGCAAGCGGAAGTGATTTAACTTGTTTATAGTATTAAAAGTTAGTGACAGAAGTAATGAGATGTAGTTGATTTGAATTATTTAGGAAGAAAACAGCACATATAGGTAATTGTTAGCAAACATCTGCTTTTAGATTCATATATTAATGTTGTTATCGATAATTTTAAATTTAGGTTTAAAATTAATTAAAATACTATTTTTTGTGGTCGTCTTAAACAACTATTGTGTAAAAAAGTATTAAAAATCCAATAATTAATTATGACTATTAATTTGGAATAAGATTAAAATAAAAATTTATATAAAAGATATTAACAAAATAATTCAAAATTAGCAAAAAAGCGTAGGATTTAATTTACTTTATTTTTATAATAAAATAATTGTAACAATTAATATTAAGCACCCCAGGCTCTTTTCCGTTGGACAATTTATTATATTTTAAACTTTTTATCACTGTAATACAAACTTAAAAATTATTTTTTACATTTTAGTTTGGTTTGCTATAAAACCGTATCTTAAAGCTTCTTTAAACTATAAATTATTTAATTATTGAGTCTCAGTTAAAATAGCCTAAAAAGCAATATCTGCATATTTTGGTATATAAGCACAATCAACCCACACAATCAAACCAACTGGATATAATGGGTTAAACATAAAAAAACCACTTGCTCTCTTTAGTATTTAAGCTTTATATGATCGTCTTGTAGTAATTGGAAAATCATTGTCCTAAGAAGGTTTTATACAATCTATGTCAATATTTCCGATTTCCGTATAACAACCACGACAAAATGCTTTTAGCTACTATTAACATAAGATAGCGCATATATTAACAAATCTTGTAATATTCAATAAATTACAAATCACAGTTCTCTGTCATGTCGCATTCCAAGAATACTAATCTCCTGACAATTATCTTGGTCTTAATTTTGATATTAATTTTATATGAGAAAGCGGACTTTAACATTTTTCCACAGTCCCCCGCAAGAATTTAAAACTTGCACTAAAATTATATTATGCTTGTATCAGACATAAGTATACATGTCCTATATTATTGTGGCTGATTTATTCGTTACAAAAAATCTTTGACTCATTAACCAGATTTACTAGAAGATGCCACTTGGTCCTAATCCCATTGTATAGAATCTATTGATACTTCCGAAGCTGAAGATCACCCAAACTAAAAAACCTTTAAAAATTAAAAACGTCTAATAACAAGTCAGTTAACGATTTTAAAGTATAAAATAAACTTTAAAAGGTAATATATGTTATTTAAATATTGTTTTAAAAATTTATAAAATTGTAAATCTCTTTTTTTAATACTAATGTAAAGTCAAATAACAAATACATTTTTGTGACGGTAACCTTTTTTTAATATCCAAGACAGAAGTGGTGATAAACTTTTAAGGTAACTGATATAAGGCTATACAATTATCTTCATTTATTAATATAAACGCATTTTCTTATATTTAACTTTTCTTTTAATTTTTATGCTAAAATACTAAAAACGTTATTGTTTATTTAGGATTATTATTAAACGCATGTTGACAGATATTTAATTTGTAGAATTTTACGTTTTTGTTATATGTTTAATGTTTTTTTGCGTTTAAATAATGGCCTAAATTTTTTTTATAAAATATCTATTCTAAACAAATATTAAAAGTAATATTTTTTTAAATTTTTTAACGTTATATGATTATTTTGTTATTTTAGAGCCAATTGTGTTTTGTGTTTTAGATATAGTACAAATATTAAGTTTATTGCCTAATCTCTAAATTTTTTAAAAAAAGCTAGAAAACTATGACAAAAATACATTTGTAACAGATCTATTTTAATTTTTTCTAAATTTGATTCTTTAAATAATAAAAATACCTTACAAAATAAACAAGATAAATCTTTAAACTAATCAAGTAGAACTAAATTGTCTTTAAAAATTATTTTTCCTAAGACTGCTATAAAAAAATTAACACATGGAAAACAAGGCCTAAAAGTGACTAATTTTATACTTCTGCGTGAAATTATATCGCACGGTCAGGACTATGTAAAAAATTTGGCATACTTGATATTTTATTCATGCACCGTTATCTCCGGTATAAATGGAGACTTAAAGCGCCAACAAGCATTCAGTAAACCTGATCAAGCGGGCGATGATTTTAGGTTGCCGGGTTACCATTCCTTGTTTTTTTTTACCGAAATAACGTATAATGCCAATTTATCGTTATGTTAACAATTTACTTAAACGGTACGCCACATTACCAAAATGGTGCAATCGTAGAAAATTTATAGTGTACAATTTGTGTAAAAAGTTTTTTCATCATCAAACTGTCACAATCATGTGATTCTCTACATCTTTTATCGAAAGTGGTACTCGTTAAAAAATAAAGCTCTTTTAAATGTCATCCTTTTTGGTGTCGATTAGTTTGTAGTTTACCCACTAGAGGACGTTTTTTAAGAAGAACTTGGTTTTCCGAAATTTTCTTGAAAAAGTTGCAGGTTTAGGAGAGAAACAAAATACCTACACTTTGGCGAACACCGCGTTTTGATATCTGCATTTATTTTCGAGTTATTTCAAAGTAACATGTTTTTCATGATAAATAATAATACCAATTAATCAAAACAGTCTTTGTGACAAAGTATAATACTGTTTATAAAAGATACTAAAAACTATTTTAAAGTTTGTATTCTATCCACTAGAGAGCAGAATGAACAATTAAAAACATAAAAATTTCGTGATGGGGGCATTTATTAATTCTAGTATATAGTTAAACTTGGAAATAAAAACAAGAACAAAAGATTGGAAAACGGCATGACTTACTAAAGTTAACAGTTGTCAGTTTCACTCTAATTTTTAAATAAATAAACTGCTGGCATGTTATAGGCTACTTTATTTGGAAGGGCAAAGGCAACACCTAGTACAAAATTAAATTGGAACTGACAACTGTTAACTTAAATAAATCATGTCGTTTTTTTGTTCTTGTTTTTATTTCCAAGCCTTTTTGAATAATATTTAAATAAGAGTTAATAAATGCTTTAATTTCGGGATTTTTATGTTTTCGATTTAATTCTGTTCTTTCGAGGATACAGTACAAACTTTAAAATATTTTCAGTGTTTTTTTACTTACTTATTTTTTTTCTTTGTTACAAAGAGTGTTTTAAATAATTGTTGATATTATTTATTATGAAAAACAGGTTACACTAAAATAACTCGAAAACGAATGCAAATATCAAAACGCGGTTTTCGCTAAAGTGTAAGTATTTGTTTTCTTTTCTAAACCTATCATAAAAAAATATATATTAGTATTTGACTTCTTCGAGAAAATCTCGAAAAACCAAGTTTTCCCTAAACAACGCCCTCTAATTGGTGAACTACAAACTAGCTAAAACCGAAAAGGACGACATTTAAAAGAGCTCTAAATTTTCTTTTGAATGAGTACCCACTTTTCCATCCTTATTATTGGAAATACGACAAACAGTCCTTAACCAAACTGATGCAGAATTAGTTAGAGTTTTTACTGATGTAATCAAATTTTACCTGCTACTGAAATACTAGCTAATTTTGGAGATAAGATAGGTTTTTTAATTTACCGTTGCACTTGCGCCATCTTGCGGTATTTTTAGAAACTTAAAAATAGTTTCCTGCTATTTCTCTTGGCAATTTTTATAAAAAATAATTTTTCCCCAACGAAGTGCGATACGTAGTTTCCGTGATACAGCCGGCGTCCTTTCTTATTTGGACACCTGGTAAAATATATTATTTTAAGCATATTTTTTTAATATTTAATCCCTATAAGCTATAGAAAACCTCTTTTTACACATATTTTGAGGACTATTTTTAAGCAACGAGAATAAACGGTTTTGTACATTATGATAAATTTAATTTACTTTTTGGTATAATCTTTTAAAATATTTTTGTTATACTCCTTATCCTAATATATCTTTTCCAACTTATACCTTAACGTAAGTGGCAAATGCAATAAGCTTTATTGCTTGCACTTCAACAAATTGCTTTCCGCTTTTGTACCGTAACACTGACTGCTTTTTACCCACAGTGCATTCTAAACTGAATGAATTTTCTAAATTGGTCACAAGTATGGATTTCAAAAAAAAAAGTAATTTACTATAATAGAGTTATACTTTTATATTTTTGAGGCTTGGGTGTCCTAAAAATCTAAAATGTGTCATTTGAAATACCAATGTACATTTTTGTAAACTAATATTTAAAATCATAAAAAGAACCCTTATAGTCTAAGATCCGAAGAAAGTTCGGCCTTCACCCATCTGATAACCGAATGAAATATTTTTTTTTATCAAATTTCACACATGGACGAATACATTTGACCTATATTGCCTATCAAAATATGTTTATGGCTATTTTTAGTTAAAATAAATTATATATATATATATATATATATATATATATATATATATATATATATATATATATATATATATATATATATATATATATATATATATATATATATATATATATATATATATATAATATATAATATATATATATATATATATATATATATATATATATATATATATTATATATATATATATATATATATATATATATATATATATATATATATATATATATATATATATATATATATAAAATTAAAAATCAATAAACCGTTCATGAAATATTATTGCCGAGCTTTAAAGTTTAAAAATCGGAGCAAGTAAAGTTGCGCAAGAGAGAGTTCCGAGTGTCCAAACACAGAAAATACTTTTTGGGTATTTTATATTTAAATTATATTTCTTAAATTATGTGGATATATTTTAATATATATTTTTTTATTTTTATTAATGTGTATATAGGTATATTAAAATACAATTTTTTTTAATTGTTCTTTTTATTCATGTGTATAAATTCAAATTTCTTTTTTATTGATGTGTAGATATTTATGTAAATAAAAACGTATTTTAAATAATTTAATTGCAATTAAGTAGATTAAAATAAAAGGATTAAAAAAAAGTATTTATACACTCATAGCTTTTAAAAAACTTGTATTATAAAACAAATAAAATATGTGAAAATAATGAATAGTTAAATTTATTAATATTATTCCGCATCTTCTTTATAACAGAATAAATCGCGATCTTCGAAATCAAATAATTCTTCATTAATCACATTTTTAGTAATTTCTAATAGGTTGTTTATTTTCAAAGGGGTCTGGTCTCCAACAAATCCTACAGGTTTCAAATAGTTATCTTCTAAAAACCAACCGTAATTTTCCGGACGCAATTTCACATAGTTTGATTATGTCGCATTTCTATATTTCAATCTTTAATTTTCAATAATATTTTTTTGGTTAACAAATGGTGAAACATTTGATAAAAATGTCATATATTTTTTTTATTTAAAAATAGCCATAAACATATTTTAATAGGCAATACAGGTCAAATGTATTCGTCTATGTTTGAAATTTGATTAAAAAAATATTTCATTCGGTTATCAGATGGGTGAAGGTCGACCTCTCATCGGATCCTCCACTATTATTAAACCTATTTAAAATATAAATATAACAATTTTTATTAAAATAGAATAGAATAAAATAAAGCTTTTATATTTTTTTTCCATTTTTGAAAGTATCACATGTCCTTGAAATATTGCCCTGTAATTTCAGGACACAAACTTTTTTCCTTTTGAAGAAGATTAAAAATTTTCTGGAGTATCTCTAAATAAAGACCCTGAAGCAGAATAGACCCTTAATTTTAATATTTAAAGGTGGCGACGTTTAATTTTCTGTTTCTATTTAAATAACATGGAAAAAATGCTTTTTGTAACAAACAAGACAATTTTTTGTAGGAAATTTAACATTCTACAAAAAAACGTCAAAATAAAGAACTGTGTAAGGTCAGCCGTTTAAAAATTTTGGCCCATAACTTACATTCTTATTTCTTAACATTGTATTAGGGTTGTACAAAACGATATTCACCTATATTTAATTTCGATTTTATTGTTACTTTAATGTTTGGCAGGAAATAATTTTGGCCCATATTTTATTTTATCTCTAAAAACAATATTACTTAGTTTAAAAAAAAATCAAAATATTTTTAAATATTTTTTGAAAATAACATACTAAGAGTAAAGAAGAAATTACAAATTAAGCATAAAAAAATTTAGTATGCCACTGAACTATTACCTACCTACCAAATAATTTTCCAATTTCTGCATATCATTGGGACTTCACGTTAATTAGTATCATGATTTCAAAGCGCAATTACTTCTTCGTCTATTTACTTAAATGAATAGTTTCTCCTTGTGTAATACCAAACTCTGAATATGCCCAAACCTAAGGAGATTATTCGTACTATATGTGTTAGAATACTGGAAAATTCAAGCAGATGTAATCCAATTTTAGGCGAGGGACTGGAAAGCAATATGAACACTACTGGTTGATTCATTAAAATATTTGGTGTGAAACAATATATTTTTTACCTTTTATAATATAGATATCTCGGATATTTAATTTAAAAAGTTTGTAGTATAATCAATTCTGTTATATTTTAATTACTTTAATACTTATTTATTTTAATTTTCACTTATTCAGTGGTATTATTCTTTAAAGGAATAAAAACTCTTCTTTGTCCCAATGATCGTTTTAGTCCTCAACGCAGTATTAGTCATTTTTCTAATTTGAGAACATACGAAATAAAGACACTTTTCGCTCTTCGCGTTTATATTATTATGTATATTTGAATACTGTCAAAGTGTTCTTTATTCAGGTAAATACTGCTAAAAAAATATGTCCTAAAAAAAGTTTAATTCACATTTTTGTGTCTATGTGAGTTAACGGAAAAGTTATTGGGCCAATAAAAGTATTTATTCAAAGACAATGAGCCAAAGAAAGATTAGCAGTTATTTACATATGTGGTTATTTTTTGTTGCATCAGAATTTTCTTAAATAAAAAAAGAAAACAAAACATTTTAAATTTTTTAAAATAAAAAAGGCTTATACTAAAGTTGTATTTTTTTTTAAAGTTATTATAAACGATATAAACACTTTTTTCTTCTTCCTCCTTGGAAGCCGTCTAGATTTACTACCGGAGGCAACGCAGCCTCTTCAGCTTTTTGTGCCTAATCTTCCATTATCTTTTATAATCCTCCCATTAGTCTTGTTCCTTCTACTAGTCTGTATAACCCCAAGACTGTATGGTTCATCCTCATTGTATGAGCCTATCTTGTGCAGGTGTTACCTTAGATTATCGTGCCCTGTTAGCAGCCCTACTGTTATGCAAAGTATTTTCCGACTTTGTTTGAGTAGTTCTTTCTTTATTATTTTAAATGGACTCTTAATGAAGCCTCTATGTCTTATTCTACTTAGGCTCCCCCAGTATTTCTCGTGTTTGTTTCGGTTTCATTCTCTAGTTTGCCCTCGTGCTGTGGTTTTGGTTACTCCAATGGCAGGTTCTGAGCCTAAGTAGGTGTGGCTGATCTCTGTTTTGCCACCTCATTCGCTTTTTTGTTGCTTTTTATTCCCGAATGTCCTGATACCCACAGGAGAGTCACCCTGTTGCGTTCTCCCAGGACATCCAGTTTTTTTTGGCATTCCTATGTCATCTTACACGGGGTTTACTACTGCCCCTAGTAATGCCTGGCTGTCTGTTGTTATGCAGATCCGCTTGTTTTTATAAGCCCTCCTGTTATTCTTTTCTGCACAGTGCAGTAAAGTATATATGTCCGTTTCATATAAACACTTAAAAATCATTAAGTCAATTTTGTATATAAAATTTTTCTTAAAGCGACTGTGAAATTAAAACTGAAACATTTTAGGTTTTATTATTTTATTTGGGTTTATTTGTTTTTAAATTTATTTCGGAAAATCTGCAAGTTTGTCTGTGTACGCGTAGAATGCCATGGTTTTATCTGGCCAGTACCCAAAGAAAATTTTTAAATAAAAAAATAGGTTCATTATTTATGCATTTTAAACAAATTTAGTGTAATATTTTCGAAATTTATCAAAATTTTACCTATTGGCGTATATACTTGGACCTTAAATGTATAGTATATTTCTTTAAATTATGCATATTATTATAAAGGGAGATCATATATTTGAATATTGTGAGCTCACATGTAGAATCCCAGTAACAACCATTTGAATTTGCAAACAGCTAAAGGTCTATTTTACTAAATAATACTACGAAAATCTATAAAAAGGTTACAAAAATAATTTGACCGAAATTAAGAAACAACCACGAGTAAAACTGTTGTGGATTTTAAAAATAATAAAATTGTAAGTTTTATAAAAACTATAATACTAATTTATTTAAACTTTTTTAAAATGTGTTTACAGAAATATCAAAAGAGATGGATGTATTGAAATGTATTAGTATTTTTTACCACAAAACGGATGAGTAAACCAACTATTATGATTATGATAAGCCATTAAAATATAATAAATCGTTGGTATTCTGGTCCAAGTAGTTTACTTTCCGACAATATAAAACATATCAAAGGACCTTACTTGAAAATAAAATTGTATGTCGAGCTTGTCCATATGTACACAACTTTCTTGGAAAACTATTCCAGAGAGTGGTTTATATTTCTAGAAAAATAAAATAATGTTTTCCTTTGAGACGTAAATAAAATGCCATGATCAGTGTAGACTTTAACATTAACTGAAACATAAAACATAGAGGGTATATAATACTTAAAAAAGAGTAAGTCATAAGAATCTCAAATCTGGAATAACTAATAAGGTTAAGGATTTAAACTTAAATTTGTTGCCATGCAAATGAAAACTGCTATTTGTGCTTACAATATTAAATGTTAACAAACCAAAACCTAATTTAAAAAAAAAGGTAACCTACTAGCCGGTAAATAAACGAATATATTCTTTTTAATTTACCGACATTAGTATCCTTAAAGGCCGCTTGTAGAATATCTTATCAATCAGTAGTTTAAACCAAGATTTAACTATTGCTCAGAAAAAATCATACTTTTGTCATTTATAATTTAACTAAATATAATAATGTTCGAATTGTAGAAGGTATTAAGGATAACATTCGATATTAAGAAATGATATATGTTCATTTCGCTTATTAAAATTATAAAATCAAAACAAAATTAACAAAAATGTAATTGGTACTTTAAATTTATCGTTTTTAATATAACTTAAATACAATTTTTTTTGGTATTATTTAGAAATTAATAAAAGAAATTAATATGGGCAAAACTACTTTAATAAGTTTCTTTTGTCATCTTTAATCAAAACTTTTATAATACCAAATCTTGAAAATGCTATACTTTTTATTAAAATCCCGGTACAGGTAAAACTGTCAATAAAACTTCCTCTTGCAAATTTTATATTTCTGGCATTGAGCGTTCGTGGAAAAAGTTTTAATTTTTATTTCGGTCTTTTTAGTTGAAACTTCGAATTCAGTTCAATTTGACTGAAGTTTTTCAATTTTATATAAATGCGCTGAACAGGTTCGTCTTACTATGTACAAATTTGAGTCGTAGAATTTTCGTTTAAGAGCTATGAGAAAAATATAAAGTAAAGCAAATGGGCCGAATTCTCATAAGGCATGGACTTTAAGAAAAGAAAACACAAAAATGTGTAAAAAATCAAATTAACTTTCAAAGAAAAAGCAAAGATTCTCATTGCAACTTAAAAACATTTATTTTAAAACAAGAATAAAATTATTTTTCATACTAGGGCATACAATAGAAAATTATAATGGTAAAATAATATTTTTTTGCATTTCTTAATAATTAAGTATTCACAAAAACACTTAAAAAAATAAAATTAGTACACAAATTTTTCGTCTCGGTTTGGTTCGTATCTATAGAAAATGCAGTATGATTGGGTAATGTAAATATTATAAAAAAAACACATTATTTACATCGAAGTTGCAAAAAATACTATTAAAAAAATAAATATATTTTTACAAAATTTTTAATTAATATTCTTTAACAAAATTAACACTTTAAAATAGTTTAACCAAATAAAAATAATTTTTGATTTTTAAAAAGTTAACTTTTCAGAAGTAAAAGGGAGAAAATAACTGGTTAATGTTAATTTTTTCAGTAAATCTGAAAACACTTGATATTTCCAAAACGGTGGAAGATAGGTATAGGACATTGTACATGAAATAGGTTTAGAATTTTTTAACGAATCCAAAAATTGATTAATATACAGGGTATTGCATTTAAAATAAGAAAGTCAGTATTGGCCACTGTTACATGACACAACCAAAATATTTTTTGCTACCAAATAGAAATGCAGTTTACAAATTATTAAAACCTTATCAGTAGTAAGGTAGTTTAAAAAAGTTTAAATATTCAACTTCAAGTATTCATTTAATAGAGATATTGCCAAACAGTACAGAAAATTATTCTTGTTCCATAACAGAGTGAGTAAAGGAGCTAGAATTGGATTAGTTTCGTGGTATGCTTGATGATGTTTTTGTAAAATGTCATAACCTCTACGCCATTCAAAATAAAAACAACTATTCTTGTTACCCCACAAAATCGATTTGGTGTTTTTTGAGAAATAATTTTAACCGATTTTAAAACCAGATCTTTAGAAATACGCTTTTAGGTAAAACAACACGAAGAAAGTTTTTTTTTTAATTTACATAAAAACGTTAATACCAGTTTCATACAGCAAAAAGCCTCTAGCAGCTGCAATATCCACAATATCCTTTTCCTTTGGGGCGTGGAGTCTGCGGAGAGACCAATGAACGTGGGTGTGCCTCAGGGCTCAATTCGTGGGCCTATACTCTTTCTTACTTACATTAATGATCTGCCTCTTAGTAGCCCACTTGCAAACTTTACACTCCTTGAGGGCGACACTTCTCTCTCTCGAAGTGCTGGATCTCTGTCGGAAGCACTGGAGGAGTTATCACTGGCACGTTTGGAGGTGGGAAATTGGTTTAAGGTCAACAAGATTCTTCTTAATAAAGAGAAGACAGCCTCTATGGTCTTTTCTTTGAGAGATCTTTCGGCTCTTGATGATAATCCAGAGGTGGTCAAGTTCCTCGGGGTTCATCTTGATGTTGGTCTCAGGTTCGATAAGCATGTTGACTGTGTGTGCCAGACTCTGCGTGGCCTGAGTGGCTGTGTTTCTTTGAAAACAGTGATAACATTCTACTATGCTTTGTTTTATTCGGTTTTGTCATATGCGGTACTAATATGGGGCTACTCATCTCACTCTTCCAGGGTCTTCGCTCTACAGCGAAGGGTAATAAGGATAATGGCTGGATTGAATTACATGGAAGACTGCAGAGGAGCATACACCAGGCTTCGAATTTGAACTTTTTCTTCAGTTTTTATATTAGAGACTCTAACTTTTGTCAAAAAAAAATTAATTTGTATATTCCACATAGTGAATTGCATAACTATGACACCCGTAATAGAGATAATTTGGCTGTGGCATACTGTAGGCTGGTGGGATGCCAGAATGCTACAAGATCTCTGGGTATCAAACTTTTCAACAAACTTTCCTCCACTATTAGAGAAATGCCTTTAAAACGCTGTAAGACAACAATAAAAGCATTGCTAATCAGCAAAGCTTTTGATTCAGTAGAAGAGTTTTTGAATAATAATTTTTTAAATACCCTGTAATTAGTTGGAGTTTTTTTATGCTATTTTAATATGTTCACTGTCTGTCTGGTGTAAATGTTATAATTAATGTTCTTTTTAAAAGTACTTCTAGACCATGTTCTTGGTCTTTGTTCATATAATTTTCAAATGTAATTTTGGTGATATTTTTATTGTTTGTATACATATCTAAATTTTTATTGTATGACGTGTGTAAACGCCAATGGCGTCCTAACATTAATAAATTATTTCATTTCATTTCATTACATTTCCTTTTTTCTGAAACAAATCCTTGCTATAAATCAGGAAGACGGGCAAACAATAGCTGTTTACGAACAACCATTTTTCTTACCTAAATTAAAGTTAGTTTCTGACCAGAGCTAAGTTGTTTGATCGAACACGCAATTTCGGCTTGTCAAGTTACGACTCCCAAAACGTTAAAAAATGTCAAATTTTGCATTAACTTAGGTTAGCCAAGATATCTCAGACAGAAATCCGGGTACCTTAGCAGGGGCAAGAGGGGAGGTCAGATTCTGACTTAGCTGTGACAAATCGTACAGCCAACTAAGTTAGTTTCCCTCAACTTAGGTCAGAATTTGTGCTGATCGTAAGCAGCTAATAGCTAAGCAGCTGCCCCAATATAGCTGCGTCCAACCAGGGTGATTTTGCTAATGAGCGGAAATTCACAGGGCTCTAGCTTCTAGACTTTTACTCTAAATGACTTAGAACATTGGGGAAATATTCGATACATATTTTACCATTTATAAAAATAATTTAAATATTTTGAAAAATTTTATAAACCCATGTAACTCTTGAAGTAACTCTTCTATCAAAGGTATTTTGTCCATTTTTTTGTTTTTAAAAGTAGGCCTATATTAGGGTACGATGGCAAAAAAAATGTAAATTTTACATAAATTGGAACGGGTAAAATTTTCAATTGACAGAATCGATTTTCCTTCTTCCTTAGAAACAGCAAGCTTCTCAACTTTTACAGCACCATATTCGGAACTGACGTTGTTAGCATGTTAATGTCACCCACATAAATCGGAAATTTCGAATATCTTTGTCCCTTACGATCGCGACAGCCCTATTTCGCCCCTTAAGGTTATAAACTCGATATTGCGGAAGGCTCAATAAATTTACACCCCGATATGAGGTTTGCGTCCCTCATCAACATATAAACCCAATATAAAACCAATATCAAGGGGTCGCCAATAAAATTGAAATTTATAATGTTTACAGGGTGACTGACAGTGTAAGGGAGAAAATGTGCTGCCACAGCCCTTTTTAGAGAAAATGAAAACAGTGAATTCTATTTGTGATTTTACATTTGGTTTTTGGTTAACATTTGTGCTTTATAAGCTAGAGTGGTATTAGTTTTGTTGTACGGCGTGTTAAGTCTTCTTTGTTTTGTCTACTGATAAGTGTAAATTTGATTTGCATGACAACAGATCCTATTTTTTTTGTGTGCTATGACATGTATTCATTAATGCATCAATTGGATAAAAAACTTGACATCTTTTGGGGGGACTGTACGTTGGACCAATTATTTTTTTTCGAACGTTTAGTATTGTGGGACTTAAAAAGTTTAAAATTTTATAAAGTTGTTTAAATATAGCCGTAAAGTTCAAAATTATTAACTGCGTCAGATGGTCGTTCTTCCAGCTTCTATCCAATTAATGCTGTGGTGCCCCAGGGCTCAGTACTGGCACCCACACTGTTTCTTCTTCACATAAACAATCTTCTTTTTTCCACAACCAATCCTTTTCATAGTTTTACTGACGATAGTACCCTTCATTCTAATATTCAATTTTTTAAGCCACCTTGTAGTTCTGATTTGGAAAACAACCGCAGGTCAATGCAGATATCTCTTTCACAAGAACTTAAAGTAATGGATTGGCGCACAAAAAATCTTGTCCAGTTTAATGTCTCCAAAACACAGTTATGTTCGCTATCGCGAAAAAAGTCGGCCAATGCTCATTTGTTACATATGGGCGGCCAAGTTCTGCAAAGAAATAGTCCTTTAATCTTGTCGGCGTTACTTTTGAGAATAACCTCGACTGGCACAAACACATTACATCCATAGCCTCGGCAACTTCAAGAAAGCTTCGATTCCTCTTTCGAGTCAGAAATTATTTCTTTTCTTTCAATCTGTATACTTGGTATGTATCCCAGATCAGACCCTCTTTAGAATATTGTTCTCAAGTCTGAGGAATGGCGTCTCTAACAACACTTAGCACTCTTGACTCTATCCAGAGACGAGCTGCTCGTCTTATTAATAATTCCACACTTACAGAAAAGCTTTCTTCTCTTGCCCACCGACGAGCTGTGGGGGATTTGTCCCTCTTTTATAGGTATTTTTACAGCTTCTGCTTCAAGAAGTTGGCCAGTATAATTCCTCCTTTGGCAGCTCCCAGCAGACCAACACGTAGTGCCACTTTTATACATCCTTTTTCAGCCCAACTTAAGAGGTCCCGAACTTCCTACTTTGTTCGTTGCTTTATTCCTAGAGTGTCTAGGCTATGGACCTGTTACCCGCAGAAGTTTTTCCTTTTCCCCCAAATCTCCAAATATTTAAGTCTCGTGTAAATAAACTCCCTATTTCCACACTTCATACACCCACGGTACGTTAGTACTTAGGCCTTAGCCTTTGTGGACTGTCTCAAGATAAAAAAGAAATATGTTTAAAATAAATATAAAGAGATATATAATAAATAGTGGAGGCTCTAAACCTCTAAGCGATAACATTTCATTTTGGTTATTAGTCTGGACACAAAAAAACTAATAGAAATATGTCTGCTGCTAAAACAGCAATAATAATTAGCAAGATGTGATAAAGTCAAAAAATTTTCTTATACTTGTTACATGACTGCTGTTATTTAAACAAATATTAAAAATGTGATATAAAATGTTAAAGAATAGGGTAAGGAATGCAGCTATGAAACGTAATTAGAAAAAAATTGCTTGAATTTAAATTTTAGGCCTATTAATTGAATTTCAAAGAAACTTATAAACATATTAAAAATTATGTTTTTTGGATCCTTTTTGTCTCTAAAATATAAATTATGGTTTTCGTCACAATCAGCACCTTTTATACAATTATTAGTAAAAAAATTATCCATTTTTTAACATTAATGAGACAGATTTTTTTTTTAATTACTTTAGTCATAATGTCGTACTTCCTTCAATGCCCTGTATCAAAAAGCAAATAGTTAATAGCAAACCTAGAGTAACAAGTGGCAGGTGTGATCAACATCTACACAGACGAGACGGTTCAAAAACAAAAGAAAAAGAAGGTACGAGATGTGGAATTTATTCTAGATCTCTTAACTTAAACATCAAATGGGCTATGGGTAAGTTGGCAAGTGTGCTCCAATCTGAGCTCACAGGCATAACCACAGCTGCAAAAGAAATAAGCAGTAGAAACATTACTGACAAAGTCGTGCTTATTCATACGGATTGCACAAATATACTACTAGCCCTAAGGAGACCACGCTATACCTCGGGTCTGGTACTAGAAGGTCACCGAGCCCTTGTGAACGCTTCCAGGAGGAATGTGCTCACTCTCTGCTGGACCAAAGGACACGCGCACTTTAAAGGTAACCGCATCGCTGACTCGTTGGCCAGAAAGGCTGCCGAGACCAAACTCTTTGGACCCGAACCTTTCGTATTTCTGACAAGGTCTGCGATGAGGGACCTAATCAAAAGACACTCCCATCAGTGTCTACAAGACGATGGGATAAAACAGTAACTTTTCCAAGAAGTTACTAAACTATTCTGACAGAGATACAGTTAAACCTTACTTGGCAATGCCTAGGGCGGGCTTTTGTCTAATCATGGGCGTTCTAACTGGACATTGTCAACTGCAAAAACACATTTTAAGAAGGGGTATAAATGATACATCTCTATGTAAAGGCTGTGAACAGGATGACCAGATGGTGGAGTACATCCTTTGTGACTGCTCTGCACTCTCGTCCAAGGGAAGATCCTTGCTGGGCGAGTATTGGCTTTCTTTGGCCGACATTAAGGAGATTTTCTTTAGCGACGTTGTCACCTACTTTAAATCAGTAGGATGGGCGGCGTACTGAGTGAGAAGTCCCCTTTAGAAGGTAGCACAACTGGTCTACTCAGGCCTAGGTTTAGTGATGGTTATTACCCTCCTCGCTTTCAGATCAAGAGTGAAAGCAACACTTTAAAAACGATGACCAAGCAACAAAGAAATTTGTCTCAAAATTTTAATTTCAGTGTTTCATATCATCATCATCATCTTCGCATTATTTTTTTCTTTAACTGAAAACATATTATATCTTGAGTGGTCAATAAAGTAAAAATTATAAAGTAAAGTAAAAACAATAAAAGGTCACTTTTTATTTTTATTTTAATTTATATGTATATTTTAAAATTTAAAGAATATACAGTACCTCTATATGATCTTAATTTTAAAATAATAAGAGTCACGCTACAAGAAGTATCAAAATGTTTTTTGGGATTATTTAACAGGCTAAACTGATTGACAAAAAACGTTTTTAAATAAATAAATAACCAAAAAATTAGTTTTAAACTTTTTTTTCCCAATCTGTACTTAAAATCACACGGTTAAAGTTCCCTGATACACCAAACTTAGCCGAGCGCAAGAATTTTACTTTGGAATGGAAGAATTTAACGGTGTAGAATTTCGACGCTTCCAACTTTCCTGCTCCTAAGCAACTTGTTTTATTTAGGTTCCTTAAGGAACTTAAGGGAAATGTTAATATATATGAAATAATTTGCTTTTGCAATATATTTGTTTGTCATCATTGAAACATCATACTTTAGAAAATGAACACACAATTCTTTTCTTAGGGACGTTCTTTCATTTTAGTGTTTTTAGGTATAAGGTATAAAATTTATTTATTACTTGTGTATAAACAAAAATATATACCAGTCCTGCTAATATTTATATTGAATATAAACAGAATTTTTTATTTACCCTAAAATTAGATAAAATAAAACTTAAATAAATTAATTTACAAAATTACTTACTTTTCCATTATTTGCCGCGTGTATGTAAAAAAAGTTTCCAGGACTGCCAGAATGTTATATAGAAAACTTTAAATTATTTAAAATATTGTTTATTTTACAATTATGCATTTTTTATATTTTTACCTCTTATACTTCTCCTATACACAAGCCAATTATTTATTTTGAGTTAAATTAAAATATCATTAAAAAACTGAAAAACTGCATTATTTTAAAAAATGGCTATAAAATTTGTTTGGTCATATTTATCCTTTAAAAGTAATTTTCTTTCTTGTTAATTTGGCAAGTAAATAATTAACTTAAATTAACTTTTAAAATATGTGTTATTGCATTTAGATGACAAAATTGTTTTTGTCATATTATTTCTTGTAAATAAATAGTTTGTGACCATAAATATAATTATTTATGGTCATCATATGTTCAAAAACATTTATTTTAGTGGAAAAACAAACTTTCGGTTTATTTTTGATTCTAAATAAAAAAATTGTTAAGGAGTAATATTACTTGAACTTTATATAAATTGTATGTCGTATTCTGTTAAAAGTATTTTTGCAGTATATTCCTCTGTACGAATTAAGTAGTCGGTATTTGCTAAACGTGTTTTATTTTAAACTAACAAGAACTAAGTTATAAGGTAATTTATTTATATTAGCTATGTGCAAGCCTCGAAAAGCGACATCTAGCGTCATTTATCCTTACTATATTAAAAAAAATATGGGTATACTCGGCAAAAATATGAAAATATTATTAAAACAATAGCGTTTAACAGTTTGAACACTCCGGAATCGGCCAGCAATGAAGCCGAGGTCCTTTGGAATCAGTCACCAGTGTATTCGCCAGAATGAGGTAACTTTAAAAAGGAAGTAATTGTCTTGCACATGTTTCCAAAAGGATAAATAGCCACTGGCTGCTTTGAACATTTGCTGTTTCTAAAGGACAAAAAAACGAGAATTTTCGGCATCGCTGGGTCTCATTGATGCATAGGTTCAAACCAGTTGCACCATATTTACTTCTTCGACATCGCCAGGGGTTACAAAGGATTCTCGAAAAACATTGGACTTTTTACTGGGTATTACAATTTTAGAAACAGTCCCTTCATCGAGTACCTACAACTTCCATTTTTAAGTTTTTTAGCTCCTCTCTTCGACAGGCTCCCCTTATACTTATTATCATTGACAATTTCAATACAAATATTTTTCATTCTTCGCCCTTATACCTTTGCCATATTTTGTTTAGTTAAAATTCTAGACTTTTTAGGTTTGTAAGAAATGGAGTTTCTCTTTATAAACGCAATCAAGTGACTAAAGTTACTAATGCCAAATTTTTTTTTATTGACAAGGTGCTTCGTAACATCGAGTAATAACTCCATAAACTTGAAGACTTTTTCGTCACCAATTGTTTTTTAAAATAACCTAAAAGTACCCTTTGTGCGCAATATTTTCAACATTTTTCTTGTGACACCAACTTTCATAATTGGCATAGGTTTTTTCGTATACACTTTAAGACTATTTAGGCATTAATCCAGCATCTGCACAATTAGCTAAATTTTCAATTTCTGAGGGTAAATTATTCATTTTACAATGAACTTTTTAATAAATTTAACTTTGAAAATAATATCAAAAAAAAGTTACGTTTACATCTCTTACTCAAATATAAAATTTTATATGAAATTCGGATCATAAACAATCATTATGGCACACGCCGTGTCCTATATTTACGGCTAGTACCATAATGATCCTTATTATGATTACACAACTGTACGTAAAACGTACGTGTACTAAACTGTACGTGTACTGTACATGAAACTGTAACTTTTCCAGGGAGTAACTGAACTATCCTGACAGAGATACAGCAAGACATTACTTGGCAATGCCTAAGACAACTCTTTGCCTAATTACGGGCGTTCTGACCGGACATTGTCCATTACGAAAGCACCTTTTTAGAATGGGTATAAATGACACGTCTCTATGTAGAGGTTGTGAACAGGAAGACAAGACGGTGGAGCACATCCTTTGTGACTGCCCTGCACTCTCGTCCAAGAGAAAATCCATGCTGGGCGAGTATTGGCTTTCCTTAGCCGACATTAAGGAGATTCCCCTCGGCGACGTTCTCACCTACTTTAAATCAGTAGGATGGGCGGCGTACTGAGTGAGGAGTCCTCTTTAGGAGGAAGCACAAAGGGCCTGCTGAGGCCTAGGTGCCGTAATATCTATCACCCTCCTCATCTTCAGATTCAGATATCGGCTCCCCTTTACATTTTACAGAAAAAATGTGAAATAACTTTTTGAAGAGACCAATCTGATAAACCCTCGTTTCACAAATTTTAGTAAGAAAATCTTAAATTATTCAATTAAATGTAATTGCAAAATTACCAAATTTTCGATTTAGGTAAAACCAAACAGACACCAGCCACCAGCAAACAATTTGTTATAAGACTTTGTCAAATCTGACGTACAGCCGAATACAATGAATTTTTTTCGTTTTATCAATCTTACAATCATAACATTCAAAGTAAAGCCACATTAGCATTATTTTTTATAAAACCTTTTGTTTAATGTAACAATTAAGTTTAACTAATAACAATTATTACTATCGATCATTAAGAAAATAATTTTGTTATACTAGAATTTAATTAAACAAATAGCAGTATCTGAAATATGTTCAATTTTCCTTTACCGACAATTCTAAACATTTAGTTCATTGTTGAGGGTGAATGTACTTTTATATGTAAAAGAAATATTTCTTAAAAAATTCCTATCGTTTTTTACTCTTTCCATCATTTCAAAACAAAATGCCATTCTTCGCTCTTCATCTCCTTCCTGCAGCTCTTAATGTTTTTCGAAGCTATACGAATAATATTTATAATTTTTCAAAGTGGTCAATACCGTTGTATGATGTTTATTTACCTCTTGCCCAAGAACCCTCGTACTAACCATTTTGTTTTCCTCCACACTCAGTAGAATATTAAGATTTCCGTTCTCTCTTTCTTTGGCTCTATTTTTGATATCCTGAGTTGAACATTTACAATTATTTATGGATACTTTTTCGTCGATTGAATAATTCATATTCATTTTCAAATACCGACTGTGACTGATTTATTGACACTTTTTCTCATGTCAGGGGCAGTATTCATTTTACTGGTGTCTGTTAGATTTTACCTGAACCGAAAATTTGGATAATTTGCAATTACATTTAATGAAAACTTCGCTTATAAAATTTTTTGAAACTTGGCACGAGCTTTCAGATTGGTTTCTTTAAAGTTATCTTACATTTTTCTGTAAATGTACAGGGGAGCAATATTGACATCCTTAAAATTTACATGGGATTTTCCATGTTCCGCTTGGCGACGCACCACCCGGTATATTAATCAGAAATTTATCATAATTATATTAAAAACGCAACTTTTTCAAATAGAATTGTTAAATCTTTATTAATTTAATTTATTTGTATGTTAAACCACTTCCTTCCATTTCAATCGTTCTTCAGTCTGCAAGACAAATTAGCGTATAAAACGATAAGAACGAACAGATACATATTACAGGAACGATCGTTAATCATTCATTAATGTTCATTCTACCCATAATTTCCTTAGAGTTAATCAATGAAGCGTTTAATAAGAGCTAACTTTCCCATTATTTAGGATTGTGCAGAAATTGCCTTCAGATTGGCACTAACTTCACTTTGAATGAAAAAACTTCGTGCAAATTTTGGGTACTGTCCACAAGTTCTCGTTTTCAAGCGGTGGAAATTATTACAGATATGTGTAGCGAATTGTAAATTATGTCTTGATCTTCAGTGCCCAATGGCCATATTAGAAGACGTGTCCACATTATGATACAGGGACGGATCGATTGTCTCTAGGGAATTGGTGAGGTGTACTGGGTCACGTATTACAGTTAACTATTTATGACTGAACTAATGACGTCAGACAAGAAACAAATATATCAAAGTCTTACTATTGTAGTTACAATTGAAGTCTTGTTAAATAAAAATGGGGCAGAAGAAAATAAATGAGTGTAACCAACCTTATTATGATTATTGAAAAACAAATTATTAAACTAATATTCACATTCAAGAGGTGCCAATTCTACCATTGTAAATTAAAAGACTTAATTAATTTATTTATTTAATAAATCTTTTTATTAAAAATACAAATAGGCACTTTATTTACAAATATTTTATCTATATTTTCTGTGCGTGACATCAACTACGCTTGCTCTGTTTTGACTAATAATTAATTCATAATATTATAAAGACGCATACGATAAAATTATTAAAATTTTTAGAGTAACAAATACAAATAGTCTAATAATCCATTGCTTTTTCAAATTTTTTTATCAAAAATACTGATAACACAAACTCTTTATGTGTTTAAATGGTTTTTAAAGTTTACTTTGATTCAGCTCAGTACGCTTTCTTTATCGTTTTCTAGACTCATCAAAAATTACTTTTACTTCTGAGAGCCTTCTGCTATTTCAAGTATAGAGCAAGTATGTTTAACTATTAATTAGGACGCTCTAGTTATTATTTTTTATGTAAGTAGCATGACATGGGACCCATACCAAATATATACCAGATACCATTGGCCTCAAGAGAAACAGTTGATGTATTTAGGTGCCTCCGCATTCCTAAAGAAAAATTGGACTTTCAAAAGCAACTCCTTTATTTGTACTTTTTTGTTTTTGTTTTAAAGCCATACCCGGTTGAATTTTTTTTAAGCAATTTTTTTTATTAATTTCAAGAAAAAAGCAAATATTTTGTGAAATTTGGCCCTTAATAATAAAATTTTATCCAATTTACGAAACAAATACAAATGAAAGATTTGCTTTAAAGAGTCCGATTTTTTTTAAGGGGCACTTAAAAAATCAACTTTTTATCTCAATTCAAAATTTTTAACCAAAGTATTCTTCTTAAGACCAATAGCACCTGGTCTAAATGTGTTGTGGGTCTCATGTGTCACTTCTTACATAAAACATTTTAAAAATCCCAGAGTTCCTGCTGATTGACCTCTACAAACTTGCAGATTGCCTAAAACAAAATAAAGAAAGAACACCAAAAATTCAAAATACTTATTTACATTTCTATGTTTAGTATAATACCGTCTAAATTAATTTTTTTTTAAGTAAAAATTTACTGAAAATTAAATATTATTTTAAATTAATTTTTTCTACAAGCGTGCGGAAAACTAAACTTTTTCGCACCAATCTGCATTCGGAAAATAGCTTTTTTCCGCACTAGTGCGGAAAAGTAAAATCTTTTAGTTTTTTGAACCTAAATTAGGATCATATTATAAAATAATGCATAATTTTGCTTATAATAGTTATATATTTAAAGAAACTGAATTTATTAAATAAAATAAAATAGTTTCAATTTACCAAATGTAAGTACATATTTTTAATAACTTTATATAAATTATCAGAGAATCCATAGCAACCAACTAATTGTTTATGCATCTATTAAAAATTAATTTTCTGTCACGCATTTTTTAACCAAATTGGAGAAACATTTTCAATGAATTCTGACGACGATTTACCAGCATCGATTATCGAAGCAGCAGAAATAGCAAGTATAGATCTCCTGCAAATGAAATCTTGTCACAGGTATGAAAAAGAATTTGTTATGTTTAAGAGCTGGTGTCAAAGTAAGGGTGTGAAGTCTTTTAAAGAAGAGATTTTTTTGGCCTATTTTTCTTATTAATCAAAAACATGTAAACCCAGTGCATTATGGTCTAAATGCTTTATGCTAAAATAAATCATTAAGTTACGAAAGAACATAGATTTAAACAAGTTTTTTATAGTGACGGCCTACCTTAAGAAACAAAGCGTTGCTTTTCGACCCAAAAAGGCTAAAGTCTTTTTAAAAGAAGAAATATTGAAATTCATGGATAAAGCGCCAGATGATACTTATTAACATATAAAAGTGGCTACGATTTTTGGCTGGCCCATATTGAAGACCAAGGAATTTTAGTATTGACATATATCCCAGACTCAGAAAATCACAGCTCTAGAAGCTTTGCCATTTCTGGAGATGCCGAAAATGAAAAATTTTTAAATCTATATAAAGAGTATGCCAGTTTTAGAAAGTCGACAACACCACATGAGCGATTTTTTGTGAACTATAAATACGGAGTGTGTACAGTACAATGTATAGGCATTAATACCTTTGGAAAAATGCCATCGGAAATAGCGGCTTATCTCAAACTTCCTAATCCAAAATTGTATACTGAGCATAGCTTTCGTCGGCCCTCTGCAACATTTTCCGCAAACTCCGGAGAACAAATATCCAACATTAAACGTCTTGGAGGCTAGAAGTCTACATCAGTCGCTGAAGGATACTCGAAAATTCAACAAATTTTAGAAAGGAGATTTTAAAAAAAATACCCAATTTTACCGAAACACCTTCCATTATCCAAACAAACGTCAATGCCATCTTCTTATGTACTAGACCTTTCGATTCAAGAGACTACTTTCATTGTTGCAAAAGATTGGCTCATCAAGAACCCAACGCCACCGCCGTCAACGTTTTCTACAGAAAAGCAACTCGCCTCAGCAATAAATTTGTAAATTACGACCAATTGCACTTTTACTATAAATGTTAAGAATAATAATTAGTGCATAAATTCCTTCGTTAAGAAAATATTTATATTTGCTTATAGAAAAAATATTGTCCCTAACACTTGCGAAAAGTAACTTTTCCGCTCTTGGCTGCTTACCTGAATTTCGCTGCGCGTCGTTCGTGTAACGGCAGCCGCGTGCGAAAAAGTATCACTTTACGCACTTGTTAGAAAATTAACTTTTAAATTTTTGTCAGAATTTATGATAGGAAGGGTAGTGAGTAAATTGATTTTGTTTTTTTTAATTACCTCAACGTCAAGCAAAGGTAACCAAGAATTATTTAAATTACCTAAAATGAAGGTCACACAATTATCTTTATTTAATAATGTGTATGCATTTTTTTTATTAAACTTATTTTTTTAACTAGTTTGCTTTGTTAAAATACTAGGAGCTTTTCAGTTTATTATATGGTTATTATTAAAAACCTATCGACATACATTTAATTATTTTTAATATACTGAATGACCCGTGAACTAAATTAAGGACAAAACTTGGTCTAATTTTACATCACAGTACTTTAAATAGGCCCTTTGCCCCTATTTCGCATATGTGTTTTTGGTAAAATTTTACTTACATTAAAATAAATATGTAAGAAATGTTTATTCTTGTTAAAACTATCAATGTTAAACTTTTAATTAGGTTAGATTTGTATAACTTTAAACGCATATTTTATAGTATCTATTCCTATTTTCAAAATGACTTTGGGACATATTGTGGCTAACAAAACGTGGGGATTGCGAGAAATAATGTGTGCGTGATTATTTGGAAACCTAAGCTTTATCTTTGGGTATTAGCAAAGGTTCACTACGAGGTCAGCATATAGATTCAGGTATCCCTATTAAAACTTAAGGGATTTAAAAGCATATTTGTTTGCATTAAGTTAGTTTGGGTTTAGAGGAAGTAGATATAACTTTAATCTGAATAATAAACTTAACATGACGTTAAGTTTTATGTTTAAATTTTATCTACAAATTGCAATTGGCATGATAAATAAATTTACTTTTTGATGTAAAGTTGAAGCATAAGTATTAATGTATTGTGGGTCATAAGTGACGAACAAGCAGTTTATTAAAACGGCTAGAGTATTTGGAGATCCCGTACACGAGAGGTACGGTATTTGTCCTTGAAGGATCATTGGGAACCCGTAGACGGGAGGTATCGGCTTCCTTTGCAGTGCGTCTCTTCCTTTTATAACGAATTGGTTCGCCACATTTTTTGGCAGCTTGAATGGCTACTCTCCGTCGCTGGGCAACGAAAAGCCTCTTCAAACTGAGATTTTGAAGGTTCAGATTCGGCTTAGTGTTTGTTAACTCAGACTTACCTTTTTCCTTTGATTCAATTAGTGTTACGTCGTGCTGATCCGTATCACTTGACTCAGAGCTGCAAGCATGACGTTTTTATTCGAGCTTGTTTCTACATTTATAGATTTCCTTTTTTTTATGGAAGTTCACACGAGTACGGGGGATATAAAGATGATAGGTAAATTTATTTTATTGTATTTAGATACACTTTATAATAAGCTATAGATTATATTGTAATGTAATTTTAGCTGTATTTTAAATAACTCATTTTATTTTATTATTTTTTCTTAATTCCTAACAAATACTAATATTTTTTTTTGGTTTTTTATTTTTCTAAATTAAATAGGATTTATAATATTAGATACCTAAAAACTGTAAGTCTATTTATGTCTTCAGTTATCCATTTGGTAATAATGTGGGTAATAAAAAATATATACATGCGGGGTTAAATATAATTTGTATGTATGATTGAAGATATTTGACTCCTTTTTTCATCTATATATGGGCTTCTAATGTTTCAACGGTTTTTAAATGTTTCGGAGGTTCTTTTGTTCTTTTTTTTCTGTTTTAGATAGGAGTCAATTTTTTATAATTACAAAGAAATCTTAATAAAATATTGGTAATAAATGGGGGATTAATAAATTTCAGAGATTTCTAATGGTTAACGTTTTAGAAATATTTTAAATTTTTGATTTTGGAAGATTTATTCTACCATGAAGTTTTGTGTATTATGACATTGTTATTTATTTAGGTTGTGCAACTGTAAAAAACAATACATAAAAGTAATAGTTTTTCTAAAAATTAAAATATAATATTTCTTAAATAAAATTAATGGGTGGTTCTTAGGTCGAACATATAGAATATCTATCTATATACTATGTTTGTTTTAGATTGTTTGCTAGGTCCTTTTTGAATTTTGAATTAACATATGATATGTTCTTATTTATATAGTAAGGTCCAAACCGCTAAAGCAAACATTTTTTATTTCTGCCTATTTTTCTTATTCGCGTAAAGACTTTTACTTGGTCTTCTACTTGATATTCCACATGTCTGTGTCGTGCCTCATATCGAATAAATTCTATATTTTGTATTCGTTTTATGTTTTCCGTTGTCATTTTTCTAATAGCTAAAGCTTTGTCCCTAATTGTATGCCTATATATAGAATTGGGGGTTGAATACGGGAAGCTCTTAGCTAAACTAGCATTAAAGTGGAAATTTTGTCCTGTCTTGTTTATTCAAATTAAAAGAAGAAGTTTTTTAAAGATTTTAAGATTATTGTAGGATTTTCAGAAATCATACATCTTTCTTTTCACTCTTATTTTTGGGTCTTATTGTAGACGCAAATAAGGTGGCTTTTAAGAACAATATATTTTAAAAAAGCCCCAAACATGAGGGCAAAACATTGAAGCATGTGGTTTTATTTACCAAGTAACATATACCGAGAGATCAAAAATTTAGATTTTTCTATAACTAACTGCTGGCTGGTGTAGCTTAATAAAAAAAAATATGGTACGCATATAATTTGGGTAATCCAGTTTAAAGACAAAAAAAATAACTTGTCTAAAATAAAAAGGGTAATTTAATTTTCGTGATATTTGATGCGAGATAGTAGCCACAGTTTAAAATAATCGATTTTTTACGCATATCACGGTTTTAGAAGCTCGAAGTGGGTGCATATATTTCTGCCTAATGTTTTATGAGGCGGTAATTATTTTCACCCTGGCCATCCGCCTGAACCTGCAGTCGCTGCGCTGAGACAGTTTCCCCACAGGCGACCTATTTCATACATGTTTAGTTAATATAAGAAATGACAAATAATGTTCATGATTTTTTAAACGGTTTTCCCGACTTTTGATTACTGACAAAATACGTACAAAATCGCTTGGTAGATTTATTCCAGATCCGAAGCTTACTCAGGCTGATAAATCTACGAAAGGTGGTTGATATACCATGCATTTTCAATTAAAAGTTTACAAGAAAAATTCATGTTTATGCGGCTATAACACATTAAACGCCTCATTTTGTTTTTCGTGTTTATTGCCTTATTTAGACGGGGCTGAAAAAATCAATTCTCTTAGCACATATATGTTTATTTACATACATTAAACTAAACATGAAAAATGCTACGTAATAATATAAAAACACCAGAAAATATATTGTTCAAAATTTGTTTTTAAAATAGCCCCTCGATATACTAAGGTATGAGCAGCTACTAATCGTGTTACGAAAAAATTTATAAAAAGTCCATTTACGTTTGAAAAACGTCATCTAGACAGGACCTGCACTTTAACGTGGGGACCAACCTCAACGGCACATGGTGTACACTGGCGGTCACTCATCCAATTACCAATCGTTGCCAGTGCCGCTTAAGTTTGTTGATCCCACGGAAAGCAATGTTTCAACCCGGCAAAATCCGTTAGTATACCAATGTCTGTAGTTACTGACCACTATGTCATCGAAAGAGACAAACATTTGGTATTTATTTTATCAAAGATTTTAATCGTACCGTGGGTATCTTAATATAATTATTTTTTTTTTTAATAATTAAATTATATTATAAACTAAAATTTAATTAATAAACCTTGAATATTATAAACGAAACTCCTAGATTCTAATTTACTTAAAAAAATCCATTTAAGAATAATAATATTCTTTAAGACTTTTGGTGTAATTACACCTTCTCTACAATGAAGCAAATATCCATAAAACGTTTTATAACTTTATCATGATCATCTAATGGTCCATAAGAAATTTTGTTTATTGTTTTTCTGTCGCCTCCGTTTTTTTACGAGTATCTTTAATAAATTACCATCGATCCTCCCCTTTTTACTGATAATCAATCAATCTGGGATTAACTGGGGGATTTTACCGATTTCAGCTTTCCAAATATTGTTGTGATTGATTTAAAAAAATGGGCTTTTAATTTCTCCCCTTTTCGTTTTTGGCTGTAGAATGTTAAATGAGACTTTAAATAATTTATGGATTTTGTACGATATGTTAAAGATAATATTTGTTTTATTACATTAATAAATTAATGTTTTTTTATTGCATTAAGTTCTTAAAACAATTTGCACATGGAATAAAAGAGTCTGTTTCTGGAATTAAAAAAAATCCTAACAATTGTGATTAACTTATGGATTCTATGGAATCTACAAATATTATGGTCCTTACCATTTCTTTTACAACACCAAAATTTTTTGCAAAAACGGCTTTAAAAAATCTACACATTCACATTCCACACTGTATAGATGTGGTAAGTTGTGAGTCCGCGAGTCACTAGTGTCATAAATTTCCCTGATTTTTGAAAAATATTGGACTTTATTAAAAAGAAAAAAGTACATTTAGAAACTAGATAATCCAAGCTTTCAAATGATGTGCATTAAAAGTCATTTTAATAGATTATGAGTTTTTGATTCGCGTTTATTTTACAGATTTTTTAGAATTTCGAAAACGGCTAAAATATACAGATGGGCAAAACAATTTTTTATCAAAACGCAAGAAACATGGTGAAGGACATTTTCTGAGATCATTGAACACTTACTAAAGTCTCATTATGAAAAAAAAATGTTAATAACAAACCATTTTTTTAAATATCAATAAATTAATAAGATACTCTTAAAATATTGAGAAAAAAAATTTGATCGTTTTTTTTTAATACTCTAGAAAAATTAGACTGGACCCAAACTCATGTGCAATGATATGTACGGGTCTTTTCATTTCAATGAATTTTGAATAATTAAAAAATGTACATTTTTGCCCGAGTTATGAAACAATTCGTCCGCCCGCTTATAAGTAAATCCATGAGGATAGCGGCATTCTAGCGGTAAAGCGGCAGCTAAAATAGGGACTTTTGGGTCCCGTTATCTCGAAAACTATTGATTTTTGAAAAAAAGTATTGGAACCATTTTTGTAGATTGTAAAGCGTTCTTTATTTTTTATTTTAACGAAAACTCTCAATTCGCATATTTTGGCAGATATTAGCGGGAAACCCATTTTTCGGCCTTGAGGGGCCATTTTCAGCCCATAGAAATTGATTTTTTTTCGTAGAATGAATCATAAAAAAATTACTTAAATTGAAACGAAAATTATTTGAATTAAAACAAAATAGTTACGGTACAAAATTAGTGTTTACTGGTTTGTTTTTAAAAATGTCTCGGTTTTTTTTTGATTCGTTTTAAAACAAAGGATTTTGTTTCTATTATAAGCAACGACAAAATTAATTTTATTTATATGAGAAATTTGCAATTTAAATTCAAGAAAAGAAAAAGGACTTTATTGTTTCCTAACCTAACCTAAAACACCAAAACACAAAAAATAATATTCTGTCAAGTCAAAAACAAATTTAGATTATATTAAAATAAATGTTGGTAATAATTTGCCTAAATGTAATGTTTTATTTTAAAAAGCTCTAAAAAAGTTTCCGTTTGTAAAAAATAAAGTCTATTTAACCTAATCTCAGGTAGTTTTTTAGCACACATTGATTTAATCTAATTACGTTAAGATATGCATTCTACCAGTACTGAACAAGTACCTTTTGTATAAAAAACTCGGCCCTAAAATTAAAAAAAAATTGACACATTCTTTGAATTTTGTGTAAGTTTTAAAGACTCTGAATGTTTATTTAATTTTTAACTTATATAATCAATTTGCCGATTAGTAGGCGGGAAAAATTCTGCAAAACTTTTCTTAGTTTATTAAATTGATTGTTTATATATTTTTTAACACTCATTACCTATGAACTTTAAATATTTAAATATAATCCCAGAAACAACAAAGATAGGAAGTTCCTTATAAAAATCGCAAATAAAAACAAGAAAAATCCAAAGAATCATTTATGGTACCACAGCAATGAAATAAAAAGACAGTTTTTAATTATGTACCGAAAAATAATAATATAATGGCAAATAAAACTAAACAAACTACAAAAAACAAAAGTTTGCAAAATAACCTTATAAACAAGAAAGACAAAGTAAAAAAACAAAAGAAATGTGTAGTTAATAAGATAAATTGTGTAAACTTTAGGGTTGTGTCTATTAGACGAACAGGTAAAGGTGTAAAAATAAGAGTAAAAGAACGACAATATTATCTTTTAAATACTGTTGAAAACAGCAAAATTTTTAATTACTGTATTTAAAACAACCATTTTTTGATATGATAATATAAAACTGTTATGTATCGAATAGTGAGTAACTGGACCCTTAGGAACAGTATAAAATTATTAGTAGTTCATAAATATTGGCTTTTTAACAAAAAATTGGCAACGAAAATAAAAAATCATATAATACACATGCATTCTAATTAAATAAATAAATATAAAAGCAACTTTGATCATTTTGGGATAGTAAAAGTGTTTAGGATCAATTTATTTTTCTAACATAAGTGAATTTTTTGTTAAAAGCATAAAAAGACAAAACCATAAGGGCTAGTCCCTATAAAAAAAATTAAAGTTAAATTCAAGTATTTTTAAAAATCTTATAAAATAAAAAGAAATGTGGTTTGTATAAAATCATTTTTTTTTGGATCAGATGTCAAGAATATAAAAAAAACAAAAGATTGTTATGATAAACGACAATAAAAATAAAAATAGGGTTCGATAAACGTCCTAAACCTGACAGATTATGCCATAAGCATAGATTGGAATAATATTAAAATGCTAAATAAAGGACTTAAATTAGGAAAACACGGTGATTACACTATTCGAAACTTCGTAAAGGCAGTCCGCCATTGTAACTAACTCTGGTAGTAATGTTTTGAATTTTTAAAATAACACTACTTACTATACCAAGGTAAATCTGTTAATTATACATTTTTTTTAATACATTTTTTTTTTGTCCAAAGAAGGAAGATATCACCAACAGAAGACATATTTATTATCTAGTCCGGTCAAATTAAACCAAAAAATAAAAGTAAAGGTACATACATTTACATCAAGCTGAAAGTAAGTAAAATTGTTCAAAACATAATTAAAAATATCATTTTAAAATTCCCATCGTTCCGGTAGGTGGAAAAAATTGACTCGAGGTCAAAGGTAAAAAAATGGGGTTTTCGCGAATTTATTTAAAACGGTGTGTTTCATCGTAAACTTAATTTTAACAAAAATTATAGACCATAAAATTATCTATAAAAAAGGTATTATTAACTTTTTTCCTAAAAGCCACCGTTCCTGAGATATAACGATTCAAATAGTTGTAAGCGTTATTGTATGTACGTTTTCACGCTACCTCTGTTTCCCTAGTAGGCCTATTTCACAGGTCCGTTGTAATTCTCTTTAATTGGAAACTATTGCATAATAACAGATATTTGCAAGGGTTGAAATTGATAAAAGCGATGCAAACTAAAAAACAGTAGAAAAATCTATTCGTCCGATTCATAATCTTCAATTACTTTTTTTTGATCTTCTCCTTCTTCGTGATCTCCTTCTTCTTTTTCATCCTGGGTGTAAATAAATTGCGTCAATAGCGATGTATCGCATGTCTGTTCGTCAGTATCAAACGAATTCTCTGCTTTTGGTGATTCAACATTAGAACACGACCGGCCTTGACAATTAGTGCATGCCAGAGAACAAAACAGTCCAACTTTTTCGCAACCACATTTAGCACTGCATCTCTTTGTACACTTGCAAAAACTTGTGTTTAGCAGTTTTTTCGGCGCAGGTGGGAGTAAAGTCTGGATTGTTTCTAATGTATTATCGACCAACTTCCAACCCCAATCTTTTGGTCTAGCTGATAATCAAGCCACGCTTAAACTTGGTAATATACCCAAAAAAGGTTATAATGAGCAGAAACTTAGGTTGGAGAAGGAAAAGCTAATTGCACTTGTTTTTTATGCATATTGATACTTATCTAGGAAGGTAGTTTATATTCTTGATATTAATGATTAGACATTCATTTACATGATATTTCCATAGTAATACTTATGTATATTTTATATTTTACATGTAATTTACAATCACCGATAGAAAAATATTTTTACTTATATTACAGCTACAGAATATATATATATATATATATATATATATATATATATATATATATATATATATATATATATATATATATATATATATATATATATATATATATATATATATATATATATATATATATATATATATAATATTATATACGTGACGTACTTATGCATACAATGAGGCTTACAACTTTTTGAATCGTTATATCTCAGGAACGGTGGCTTTTAAAAAAAAAATTATTAATACCATTTTTATAGGTAATTTTATGATATACATTTGTTTTTAATAATTTTACCATAAAACTTACCGTTTTAAAGAAAATCACGAAAAGCTCATTTTTTGACCTTTGACCTCGACCCAATTTTTTTCCACGTACCGAAACGATTGAGAATTTTGAAATGTTATTTTTTATTATAATTTGAACAATTTTACTTAGTTTTAGCTTGATGTAAATTTATGTCCTTTTGAATATCTAGATTGACCAGAGTACTTAATTACCAGTTTCTTAAAGTTTATATATCTGAAAACTATCAAAACTTTTTTACGAAGCCCCAAATTATATGAAATTTTTAATTAACCCCGAGTAAGTAATGCTTTCAAAAGCAGGTTTCGGATAAGGATATACACACGTATTTGCAACAGCTAAAAAGGCTTTGATAACACTAATTAAATGTGCGGTGTGTTTTGCTTGTTACGTGTAAAAATGTCGTGCCTAAGTACTTATTATTACTATTACAAAATAAAATTGGGAATGGTAAACATGTCGCAATTTATCAAATCCTAAAGATAATTTAAATGTATTTTAGCTATGTTTTTTTTTAACAGGGAACTTAACCATTTTTGTTTATTTGGTAGTATAATAAAACGTTTATATTTTTAATTATAATAAAAAATGTTTTGTTTTGTTAAAATCGAGTAAAGGTCTATTAAAAGATAATAATATTTTGTGTTAGTTAATGGGATTGGGATTTTTGTTTTTTTACCAATTTTGCTATTGACGCATTAATTACATTTATAGGTTTTTAAAATATTTTATATTTGCGTTTAAATTAGCAAACTTTACATTTGTATATGTTCACAAGGGTCCAGAAATTGGTGGGCAATATTTTAAAAACTTACTGTATTTCCCAAAATATGAAAAGAGGTTTTATAAACAGCCCCAAGATGACTAGAGCCCCCCCGAAGAATGTACTCAAAAGTCACGTTTTGTGTAATACCTCTGGAGTCGTTAAATTATATTTTTTTTCTGGTGCGTTACAAATAGAGCGTGTGTCTGGTTTATTATGCCCCAAACTTTGCTTTTGGAATTTTAGCACTTTTAGCATCCAATATTAAAAACTTTATTATTTTTACACAAAAAAGATATTTCTAGTCGTTTTTTGTATTTTGGTCCATTTTCGAGTGGTTATTTTAAAAATTATTATAATATTTCATTTGACGTATATAGCTCCAATAAACAACTATCAGTAATGGGCCTGGATTGGCTTGTATCTGTTTTTTTTTGGTACATCTTGCATGACTTTCCAAATTATATTTTTTTTTCGAAGATGTGGTCAATATATATAGTTTTTTTTATTACTTTCGTATAGCAATTATTAAGGCCTTTTGCTCAAAAACGTATGGTTAGTCGATCTAGTTAGTTTTCGGATAAAATAATTTTTAACAAATTGGTTTATCAGTTGTAAAACATAATACAATAGAAAAAAATTTAATTTTTAAAGTTGTGCTAGAGTTAATGCAAAAATGACAAAAAAACAGACATAAGTCAATCCGGGAAACTACTGACGGTGTCTGGTCAATCATTAGACATCATTCAGTAGAATTTAGCAGAAGTTGACTGGGATGTCATTGAAACGTCTACCACAAAACTGTCTCCTTCAAGACAGAAGTAACACGGTAGTCACCCTAGGAGTCCGTTACCACATTACTGGTAATTGGATACATTCCTTTGGGGATCTGCTAGAACAAAATATAAGAAGAAAATTTAACCCCAACATGTATAATACAAAACCTAATAGGTTTCGTGATATTTAAATTTTTTGTTTTTCCTAAAAATGCAAGGTTTAATGACTTAAATTTTAATTTTCAAGGCATGTAGTTTAAATTTTTCTAGATTTTATGCTGAAATACTCACCATATATTCTTTTGTTTGGAATAAAATAGGTTTAAAAGCAATTCAATCGTGTGAAAATTTCAAAGAAAAACTTCAAAAAAATAATTTTAAAAATCTCATGTGTAAATCTCAAAACATTGTCACCAAAAATTACCAATATAACTTGCATACAAATTATTTTAAAAACTTCTCTATTTTTATAGCTGTCAAGCAAGGTACGAATCTTACAACAAACCTTTAACGCTTCAAAGAAAAAGGAAACAAAATTGTTATAACTACATAATTTGTTTTTTTTATAAACAGAAAATACATTTAATGAAGAATAAGAACATTAACACTTAATTTTTACAAATCTTATTTAAAATGGGAACCTCTATTGCGTATACATGCACGACAGCGTCTTCTTAGTTCTGTCTAATTATTTTATATGTCAATGTATTTTGAATGAGTTAAGCATTGTCGAGTATCCTTTGCTAAGATTTTCTCTTGCATTTAAGTAAATATAGTTAAGTAGACTATATTTTTCATATGACCCCATATGTAGTAGTCCAGTGGAGCTAAATCCGGACTTCGCGCTGGCCAAAGTATTGGGCCTGCTCTTCCTATTTAACGATTCGGGAAACGTCGATTTAGTAATTCCCGTACTGTCAATGAAATCGTGCTAACGATTGATATTCGTTCTCTCACGGCTAAAGGAACGTCTTCTTGAAGCCCTTGCAGGTCATTTTCCAGAAAACTTTCATACATTTCTTTCAATTTTAAAGCAAAAATGGCTCGATTAAATAGCGGCCAATAAGTCCCATCCATACATTTTCAGAAAATTTCCTTTGAAAACTAGTTTCTCTTATTAAATGTGGGTTTTCTTTTGCCCAATAGTGTCAGTTGTAAAAGTTTGTTATGCCCTCGCGATTTAATTTTGATTCATCCGTCCAAAGAATGCTTGTTAAAAAATGCGGATCTTTTGCCTCTGCATTTAACACAAAGCGGCAGAATTCTACTCTCCTTTCAGGATTACTCTCATCTAAGCCTTGAACAGAAGTATAATGGTAGGGAC
>JAHBCN010006586.1:0-48346 GCA_019359885.1 Listronotus oregonensis
ATTTTAAAAAAAATAAAATTCAAATATTGAAAATTCTTTTTTTAAATTTTAAAAAAAAAATCTAAAATTTTTTTTTTTATGATAAAAAAAAAAAAGTATATAATTTTTTTTAATTAAAAATCTTTACCCCTACACCCCCCAAAATGATTTTTCTTTTTTTTATTTTTTTTGCGTTCAAAAACCAAAGATGGTCTTTTACGGCGCGGGGGCGGTTAAAACGTCCCACCCCTATTATTTTTTTAAATTTTGGTTTTGTATTTACTGGTCTCGTTGCAAGTACTTCGTTAAATTTTTTTTTGCGTATTTTGGCGGTCTTTTTTTAAGTGCAGTATTTGTAGTAGTGACGAAAAATGAGTTTTAAAAAACATTTTTTTTACGGCATAAAGTTGAATGCCCCTTTTTTTGGGTTCGCCCCTTAAAATTTAAAAAATAATATTTTCCCCAAATAAAAATGATGTTTTAAGATTTTTTTGTGGATTAGATTTAATCTGAAAAAACCCGATTGCGGACAAGAACCCAAATTTCTGAAATATCAATATTTTAGCAAAAAAAAAAACCCAGGTTTGTTGGGAAAAAATACCCTTTCCCAAAAAAAACAAAAAAGGTCCTTCACTTATTAAGGTTTACACAAAAAATTTTTAAAAATTTAAGATATCCAAGGCCCAAAAAAGGGGAAATTTTTTAAAAAATTAAAAATTCAAGAATTTAAATTGATAATGAAAAAATTTTGAAAGTGCGTGTTTAAATGTAAGACCTTTGAAGGATGTTCCTGAAAAAAAGAAATCAAGGTTCCCCTAAAAACGGTTTTAAAAAGGTACCGGAAAAAAATTTTTTTGATTACATAAAAAACAAAAAAAAAACTGGATAAATGGCCCCCGAAACCAGCAAAAATTTTAAAAAAGGGAAACTGGAGGTCTTAAAAAAAAACCAATTTAAGAAACGAAAATAAGTAAAAGGGGGAAAACACCCAAAATTTTTACTTCCACCACTTTTCCCCTTTAAATGACCCCTGGAACCCACGCAAATTTAAATTTAAAAAAACAAAAAAAAAATTCCTACTCTGGCTAAGGGGTGTGATAGATATGGTTTTGGGGGGGTCACCTTTGTTCTCCATATTAAAGACTTTGGGGTGGTTTCAAAAAATGAGGTTTTATTGATAAAAATAAATTAAACGGCGAGGAAAAAAACAAAATCCCATTTTTCCAAAAAAAAAAATTTCTTAAAAAACAATATATTTTTTTTTGGCCAAAAAAAAGGGGGCCCCTTTTGGTAGAAAAAAATTTATGGCCTAAAAAGCTCCATTGTTGAGGAAACATTTTATTAGTGCAAGGGCCAGGGTCAACTTTTTTTTGGGCAACAGTCCCGCTTTGGGGTTTTTCTAATTTTGGCAACATTATTCACTTTTTTGGGGGAAAAAAAATTTTTTAAATTTTGATAATGTAATTGGGGTTTTTTGGGAACCTTAAACAGGATCTAAAAAATTTTGGGAATTTACCTAGAATACAATTTGGCCCCATTACTTTCGTTTTCAACTGCATGCAAACGAAATTTTTTGGGGGGGATTTTTTAGCACCTTGATGGGAAAAAATGGTCCCAAAAAGGGTTTTGGGACCGCTGGGGAACCTCGGATTTGGAAAATTCCAGTGGTCAATTTCAAAACATTAATTTTTTTACCGGGTTGATTGTAGTGTTTTTAGTACAGATCAAAAAAAAATTTTTATGGCTTTGTGACTCAATCTCACTAGGATTTTTTTCCCAATTGGGAAAAAAAATTCCCGGTAAAAAAATCATTCCCCTTTTGACCCCTTTTTAAATCGGTAAGTCTTTTTGGCTCAGATAATCCCGGGGAAAACTTAATAATTTTTTAAATTTTATTTTAAAAGTTTATGCTCCTATTTGGGTTTTAAATAAAAATTTTTAAAAAATCTGCTATAAAAGGGGGAAGACATGTTCTCAAAAAACCCAAAAAGGTTTTAAAAAGATATTTAAGCGTATCATTAAAAAAAATTATTGACCCCTTATCCAAAAAACCCTACTTCGCTCAAGAGAACATTTTTTTGTGTATGTTTGGGGTTCCCAATTTGTTAAAAAACTTTATTAAGAAGAATTTTTAAAAAGGGGGAAAAACCAAAATATAACATCTTCAAAACCCTTTTAAATCCCTATTAAATTTTGAACCGAGGACTACATTGACTTAATAAATTTTGGGGAAAATAAAAAATTTCTATTATTTAAAATACTTTGTTAGCAAATCATTAAGCGCTTTTATTTAAATTGGCCGACTAATGAGTAAAATGTTGCCTTATAACCTTTATAACGTGCTTAAAGGTCGGCTAAAGCTCAACATACGGAAAATTGGTGAACAAGTCAACTGCGAATGTAAAGATAAAGCACTTAATATCTATAGAGGTTTATAATGCGCTTAGCCAATCTCGAAACAATAAAGATTAAAGGTTTAGGTTATTGTTTTGTTTTCTATTATTATGCATCAACAATACTTAAATTATATTATATACAAAGTAAAGTTATCAAATAAAAACAATTTGATATTTTTTTTATTTTAGAGCAGCTTTGAAGGCTCAAAGCATGTACAAATGTACCGTAGGTGTTTAAAATAAATTAAAGACACACTGTTAAAAATATTTTAGGATTTTTTTTTTTTTTGCATGTGTTTTGGTTTTGGACCACCAACTTGACAGATGTTTCATTGGTCCTTATTCGAATTACAAGGTTATAAATAGACACAATATTTGTTTTGTGTCCTGTACTATAATGGTTTATTACTAGAAAATTATGCACTAATAAGGGTGATTAATGAATGGTTTTGTATACGTTAATAATACTCACAAATAAACGAACGCAAAAAGGAACTTTTTAAGCCATTACTGTTTAAAAAGCAGGTAATGATAAAAATGCAAGTTAAATTACATTTGTTAAAGGAATTATTACAGAATATGTAGTGTAACATAAAAATGCAATGACAATAACGCACACCTAAAATACTACCAAGCTTTTTATTTTCTAAAATGAAAACATAACGCTTTTAAGTTTTAGAATGATACGCGGCATGTTTTTAAAGTAATTACCGTTTTGAATTTCCATCGCTTTAGCGCTGTGGTCGGCCAGCGGCGCATGCGTGCTGTGTAACTCTGTTTATCAGCAAGCCACAGCCCATTACGGAATCATTCGACCGCGTAAAGGGTGTTTTTCGAGTGTTTTAAATGCTTCTGAAAGCAGCTGACATTCATCGTCAAATTTGTGATGTTTATGGTAAAAACATTATGAGTGATGGGATGGTACGGAAATGGGTGTGAGCATGCTGAGTACGGGTATCGTTTTGCTTCATGACAATGCCCGTCCTCACGCAGCAAATCAAACGTAAGAACTGATCCGCTCATTTCGCTGGAAACAAACTGATCATCCACCATATAGCCTCGATCTTGCACCCAGTGATTTCCATTTATTCTTGAACTTGAAAAAGCATCTGGGAGGTCAAGGCCACGACGACGCTAATGATGTCAAACGACCGTGCAGCAATGGTTGTCCAATTAAAAGAAAAATTATTTGACTTTTTTCCAGAATAAGGATATTTATATATTATTTTTTGCAAATTATACTTTTTTTTTAAGAGCAGTCTGCTCTTGCAATAATAGTAACAAATAACAAGAAAAGATATAAAAAGATTTAATTCTTTATAAAATTGATTTGTTTTAAAGTACTATAATAAAATAATTATTTTTATGAAATTATTTAAAAATAGAAAATAAACTTACTTGAAAACATTGGTAACCCGTTATAAGATATATATGTTATTTCAAACTTATTGGTTATCATCGGACAAGTGTAGCACATAAATTATTTTATTGTATTACTCAAAACAGAAGTTTTGTGTTTCAATAAAGCCTTGAAAGTATTAAAATAATATTTTTAAATTTCCATCTTTTATAAATTAAAAACCGATAAAAGAGGTGCAAAAATTACAACGAAGGTTTAAATAACTTACACATTTTCTTGTTGAAAATTTTCTAAACAGTCTGACTTACGTTTAGACCAATTAAAGCTAAGATGGTGTTACATAAACACATGACAATTAAAACCCAATTTGCCCTATTTTTTATTTTAAAATTAAACCAAGGTTTTTGTACTATACCTACTTAGTAACATTATGTATATAAAGACAAAAGTTTGTGGGATAGAGCACAGTGAAACTAACAGGTTTGAATCAAGGGCGCAGTAACCACATTAAATCTGCAAATGTTGCTGCGGTAAATGTCTTGTATTCAATTCTAAAATTCAATATGTATGTATTTGTACACTGGAAACGGTTTAAAAAAAATCATTACTGAAATTTCTGCAGAATCTTTTTACCTAACTCGTGGTGTGCGGATGGCTGCTCTTCCCATACCGTCCTCAACGGCAACGTTGGTAAATAATTCATTTGTGAATAATGGTAAAAAATGTTTAACCACCTTCCGGCGCCCATTAGAGAAATATCCTCTAAAAAGATTTAGGAGAGAAGTAAAAGGTCTTCCATTAACCAAGGCTACTATTCTAGACGGAATTTTTAAATGATAGTTTGTGTAAGGTGTTCTTTTTCCCCGGCCCCCTATGTTGAATGTTTTTTTCTATTTTAATTCTTGCCAAGCTCTTTTCCTTTTCTTTGTTTTTCTCGAAGTGTGTGTTCGTTTTTTAAATCTGTCAGCTTTTTTAGCTTTTAAATTTTATATGGGGGGGAAATGTTAAAAGGGTCACCTTTTTACCTTTTTTTATATTTAATTTTAACCTATTTTTTACAATGTAAGATTTTAGTTTAAAGATGCTTTGTTCATGAATACTGTTGTTATTTAAGACAATAAAGCCATTTTCAAGTTTAAAGTTTGAATATTTTAATTGAGCAATATATAAACAAGAGCCTCATTCAGATCTTTAAAACCAGTCATTTCATACCAATTTCTAAATCTTTTACTCATTAAAGAAATATAAATCCCAGAAATATAGGAACTGACTAATTAAAATTCTTTTATTCAGTTTTCACTAATATACGCTTTATAATTAATTAATTTCTCCGATAAAAATCCACTCACAAATTTCTCAACTTCGGTAAAAAATAAAAAACTTTGAGATAAGGCTTGCTAATTAGATGTTTTTATTCGTTGTCTCGTTTGTACCACCACTTCAAACGTAATTCGCTCGTTTAAGAGGTTTTCCCAAGTTCTTAACCCTTTAGAGCGTAATAAGGATAAATTATTCTAAATTTTATAAAACATCATGTTTGATCCAGTAAACATACTAATCGATGGAAGAGCACTTTTATTTCTTTTTTCGCCGATCGTTTATTTATGAGTATTATTAACGTATACAAAGTAATTTATTAACAGCCCTTATTAATGCATGATTTTCTGTTAACAAACGATTATAGTATAAACAACTAAAATATATGAAACGAACATTGACTCTATTTTTGATTTATTTTTTTTCGTACACTCGCGTTTCGTAAACAGAAATTTACCTGAAATATTCTCGTTTCGTACACTGAATTATTTATTCAATTTTATGCTTTTTGTTTCGTACGCCGATCATTGTGACGACCCAAATAACCAGTCAAATAAATTAGTCTAGTCAATAAGTGTGTTCCCTGCGAAAAATAGTTAGAAGGCTTTGAAAAATATAAACGATAGCTCATTCGACGAGGAATGCAAACCTGAGAAAGGCGTTTTGAGGATTTTTTCCGCCAATAAAAATTGCAATTGTCATTAACAAAAAACAAAATTTAAAAAAAAACATTTCGATTTAAACCATAAAAGATAGCGGAAATTGCAAAAAAGATTCTTAAAGAGGAGGAAATTTCCGATTAACAACTCCCGGTACGGAGTTCTATCTTCATTATTTAAATTTTTAATTTAATTCTAAAAATGGGTCTCGCGCGACATTTAGTGATGAGGGGACCGGGCTTGGGCTTGAGTCTTTGGGCTCGGTCGCAGCAAGACCAAGACCAAGACCAAGACCGCCTTTTCGCTTTCAAGACCAAGACCAAGACCGGGGGATGCAAGACCAAGACCAAGACCGAGGAGTGTAAGACCTAGAAGACCAAGACCGACCTGCAAGACTCTTGCATTTCTGCAGCTTTTTAAAAATATTATAATATTTTCATATTCAAAATAAGAGGTATTTCATACAGAAATGACAAAAATTTTGTCGAGAACTGCCAAAAAAGGCGATTATTTAATGAGTAACAGGTTTCTTTTTAAAAAATTATAATTAAAAAATCACTTTGTTATTTTTTCAGATTTTTAACAACATTATGGTAAATTCAATAACATGTTTTATAAATAATAGGATTGTGACTCAATGGTTCGACAAAGCACGATATCTCCGAAACCGTTCACGAAAGAAAAGCTAGGGGTAAAAAGTTATAGAAGCTGAAAATAACTTTTATGTTTTTTAAAGTTTTTTTTAATTAGCTATCTAGTGATGCCACACAGGGTGGATCAAAAATTTTAAAAACCAGAAAAACATTATTTTTGTTTACACTGTAAGAAGTCCAATTAAAAAATTTTCTTTTAAACTAGGATATAAATGTTAAAAGAGGAATTAATTAAAAATATGCTTTTTTTTATTAGGAATAATTTTTAATAAATAAATTTTTTCAATCTAACTTAGTTTAAATTATTATCCCAAAAAAAAGCAAGACCGAAAGACTCTTGCAGCAAGACCAAGACCAAGACCAAACCGGGGGGTAAAACTAAACCAAGACTAGCCCGGTCTTTTTTGTTGTATCATGAGCATTTTTGGTTGCACGCTCAGCGTCAAAACCGAGTACGGAACATTAAATAAGTATTTTATAGGGTATTATATATTAACTGAAATTTTTATTTTAAATTATGGTTTATTTAAAAAACAAGTTAGACAATTGTTTATTAACAAAATTGCTTTGAACTTTCTCCCTTTAAATTTAAAAAAAAAATTTGTCGTATAAACTTTTTGCTTTGTGAAGTTTTTTATATACATACTTTAATGATAACCCAAAAAATTTTAAAAAATTTAATCCTTTGTTAAAAAAATTTTAAAAACTTTAATAAAAAATAAAATAGATAATATTGTCAAAGATAAAGTTATTTTAAACAAGCATTAAAATTTTAAAACTTTTATGGGGTTATCTTTAAGGTAGTATATAAGAAGACTCCAGACCAAAAATTTTTGAATTTTTAAGCGTTTTTTTTTAATGTATAATGAAAACAAAAGTTCAAAACTATTTTGTTAATTAACAATTGTCTAGCTCACTAAAAAAATAACTTTAAATCAAATTTTCAACGGGAATAGACTCTTTAAAGTGTTCTGAACAAACCAATTTTTTTTAAATAAATATTTAAGTATTTCCTAAAAAATTATTTAGGGGACGACTGGTTTTTACGACGAGGGCCCCAAAAAAAAGTCGCAGAACCCATTTTCAGCGTTATTTTTAAAAATTTTAAAAAAAGGGACAGAACTTCAAAAGTTGGGACTTTGTTGTTGGAAATTTCCTCCTCTTTAAAGTTATTTTGCAATCTCTCATGGTTTTTGAGTTATCATCAAAAATCGAAATGTCTTTTATTTTATTTCGTTTTTTGTTAATACTAATTGCAATTTTTTTTGGCGAAAAAAAATTTCAAAACGCCTTCAGATTTGCATTTCGGTGAAAAACATGGCTCATATTTTTAAGCCTTTTAATTATTTTTCGCGAAACACACTTGTCGACTACAATAATTTATTTGACGGGTTTTTTGGGTCCACAATGGTCGGGGGAAAAAGAATAAAATTGATTAAAAAATTTTTGTACAAAACGAAAATATTTTAGGTCAATTTCCGAAGTGTACAAAACAAGAAAACACCCTATTTTCAACCGTATCATTCGAATAGCAATCATTAAAACTTTATCAACATACATTCCGAAAATAATTTCAGAAATTTGATGATTTTTACAATTTAATAAATGATACCGGCAAAATATTGTAAGCAACTCGGGCATCCATTGGCGAATAATGATCTCAACCATCAACGCACTTGATAGGCCTGTGGTTAAATGGCCTCTACCATTAATCGCCCTTTTTAATAACCTAGTTTGTTTGCTATTTTTAAGATTGATTATTTTTAAACTATAAAAATCGCATTAATACCCCTCATTAATGCAAAATTTTTTAAAAATTTGGTTTATAGTTTAAGCAACAAAAAACACACAAATTTAGAAAGGCGAAATTGTAGAGGGAGCAGTGAATTTAAAAACAAAAATAAAAAACTTTTGTACCCCTAGCTTTTCTCTGTGGGAACGGTTTCGGAGATATCGTGCTTTGTCGGACCATTGAGTCACAATCCTATTTTTAAAAAAAAAATGTTATTAATTTTATAAACGTTGTTAAAAATCTGTAAAAATAACAAAGTGATTTCTTTAATTAAAATTTTTATTAAAAAACCTGTTACTCATTAAATAATCGCCTTTTATTTCTCGAAAAAATTTTTTTTTTTTAGAAAAATCTGTATTTTGAATAAAAAAATTAAATATTATAATATTTTTAAAAAAGTGAAAATGCAAAGTCTTAGGTCGGTTTTGGGTCTTGCGTAGCAAACCCCCCGTCTTGGTCTTTTTTCTACCCCGGTCTTGGCTTGGTCTTAAAGCCCCCAGCCCCCATTTTTAGATTAAATTAAAATTTTAAATAATGAAGATAGAACTCCGTCCCGGGAGTTGTTAATCGAAATTTCCTCCTCTTTAAGAATCTTTTTCAATTTCCGCATCTTTTATGGTTTAAATCGAAATGTTTTTAATTTTGTTTTTGTTAATGACAATTGCAATTTTTATTGGGGAAAAAATCCTCAAAACCCCTTTCTCAGGTTTGCTTTCCCTCGTCGAATGAGCTATCGTTTATATTTTTCAAACCCTTTCCCTAACTATTTTTCGCAAGGAACACATTTATTGACTAGACTAATTTATTTGACGGTTATTTGGGTCGTCACAATGGTGGGTTTACGAAACGAGACGCAAAAAATTTGATTAAATAATTCAGTGTACAAAACGAAAATATTTTAGGTCAATTTCCGAAGTGTACAAAACAAGAAAACACCCTATTTTCAACCGTATCATTCGAATAGCAATCATTAAAACTTTATCAAAACATTCGAAAATAATTTAAAATTTGATAAATTTTACAATTTAAAAAAGATCCCGGCAAAATATTGTAAGCAACCGGGATCCATTGGCGAAAAAGATCTAACCATCAACGCACTTGATAGGCCTGTGGTTAAATGGCCTCTACCATTAATCGCCCTTTTTAATAACCTAGTTTGTTAAATAGCTATTTTTAACGATTGATTATTATTAACGTATACAAAATCATGCATTAATAGCCCTCATTAATGCATAAGTTTCTAATAATTAACGATTATAGTTTAAGCAACGAAAAACACACAAAAATTTTAGAAGAAAATTGTAATGGGAGCGGGATTTGAAAACAAAAACAAAATTCTGTGTTTATTAATGTCAAAATTTTTAAATAAAACCTAAAAAAAAATAAAAAACATTTTCAATTAAATCAGGCCTTTATTAATGTTTTAAACCACGTGACCATGGATTTTAGGTAAAAAACCCCATGCTTGGTTTCTTTTTTATTAACAATGTTGCCGAGTTGGAAAAAACATACATTTTTTAATTTATTTTTTTTCTGTGACAATTTATCAGTTTTAAACCCGAACAAAGCAAAAAAGGTAAATCAAATTTGATTATAATAATCCCTAAAATGTTAAAAAATTTCCCAAAAAAACAGAATCAGTGGGTTAATGGTCAAAGACCACCTTTTTAAAATTTGTGTTGGCAACACAAAGCTCTGTTTGACAGGGGCTTGACCGACACTATACATCGCCAACAATGGGCGTTAGCGGTATTTGGTTTTTTAAAAAAGTTTTTTTGTTTTTTTTATCAAAAATTATCAAAAAAAAATTTTTGAAAAAATAAAAAGGAAATAATAATTTTTAACAAATTACACAAAAAATTTCCCAAAAAACGACATTGATACCCAAATTATCCAGACACCAGTTTCAAGACCATGATCGGTTCGGGGATTGGAATTTGACGTTTACAAGATTCTTAGCGGCACCGGGATCCCCAGGCCCTTGCTGACACAATCGTTTTTGCGACCAAAAAACCCCCCAGTAAAAAATGGGCTGATATTAGGGGGAACTGTCGTAAACTTTAGAAAGCGACGTTTACACATCCCTTTGCTCCCCACCATTACCCCCAGGTCCTTGCCAAATTTATATTCGATGTGTCAGCGACCCAAAAACCCCCCAGAACAATTTCCATTTTCATTATTATTTACTTAGTTATAATTTTTATAATTCCAAACCTTAAAATGCATTTTTTAAAGCAGAAACGCAGTTTTATTTCCAAAATTTAAAACTCCCCCAAAAGTTTGGGACATTAATACGAATCGAATAAAAAACCGTATCCACCTTACTGCACAAAAAACCCCTTTGCGATTCGTTTTTGATAACGTTTTTTCACCAAACTAGCAAATTAAATTATTGACAAACAAAAGACCAAAACTAAATATACAAAAATTTTTCAAAAGGCTGAAAATTTGGTTTAAATTACGATTATTAAAAAAAAAAATAAATGGAAATTTTCTAACCTTAAAAAAAAAAATGTTTTTGACATAAAAATCGATTTTAAAATATACGGCGCCAAGAATATTTCTAGGGATATTTTTTAAATTTTTCCAACTCTGAGAGGAACCCCAACATTTTTGGTCACGTGATTTAAAAATTAATGAAGACCCTGTACTTGAAAAAAAAATAATTTTAGAATTTTATTATTTTTATTTCGATAAAATTTTTTAAAAAATTGAAAATTTGTAGGTTTATATAGAAAAAAATAATATCAAAAAAATGTGTGAAAAATTTGAAAATCGACCCAAAATTTTTTGTTATTGTGTAAAATTTGGGAAAAAAAATGGAAAAAAAATTTTTATAAACACGTATATTATACATATACGTCACGGTTTACCCTGTATAATATAGAAAATACTTAAAATTGCGTTCTTAAAATTTGGTGATGTGTTCTTAAAGGATTATACTAACATTTTATGTTTGATTGCTATATGGGGTAAAAATACGGTATTTTTCGGAATGACATACGTGTTGGTCGGTTAGTCAGATCTCAAAGTCGCATGTTCTTTATCGAATTCCCGAGGGGCGGTCAACTGAGGTGTGCCGAACGGGGTTTCTATCGGAAGTAAAATACCTTACAAATTAAGGGTGATTAACATCATGCAGACATGGCTGCTGATTGCAGTGTGTGTTTCTTTGGATATGACCAACTTTATACCTGCAGAGCTGCGTTTCAGTAACTTTGAACGTCCGTAAAACGGCGTTTATTTTGTCACGTAACAAATATTACGTCATCCACATAAGGCCGCCATTTATACGGTTTATTACTTTGCATGCAAGGAATATTATCCAAAAAGGGCGACCGTTTCGGTTTACGGACGTTCGAACCCACAGAAACTACCGCCCTTTTGAAATAAGATTTTTTGCATGCAAAGAATAAAACGTGCAAATAATGGCCGCATCTAGATGACTTAATTTTTGTCACATGACAAAATAAACCCTGTTTTATAGACAATTAAACATGCTGAAAAGGCCCCACCTTCTAGTTATAAAGTTGGTCATATCCAAAGGACCAAATAATGTAATCGGCGGCCGTATCCGCATGACGTTCATCACTCCTAATTTCTGGGTACCTACTAATTCCCCAGCCGCCACCTTGTTCGGCACACCTCAGTTGGCCGCCCCTCAGGAATTCGAGAAGTACAACGCGATCTTGGGATTAGGCTAAATGTTTAAGTGTAACCGAATCACGTACGTCACCCCGAAAAATACCGTATTTTAAACCCCATCTACCCTTCGAACACCGTGGGGCCCGCCTGCCCAAAAAAGTCATGTTACGGGAAAACAAATAACCCCAAAAATTTTATTCGGACTTATGCAACCGATCGGGGAAAAAGTACTTCTTCGCAACACGCTAGCGACGCACACTATGTGATCGGGACACTGAAAGGAGGCGAGCGATGCCGAAGTCTCCCCCCAGATTAAGGAGAAGTTTTCTCCTAACACGCGACGCGGAGATCTAACGCACACAACACTTGCCTACATCCGTAGTAGGAAAAAACGTCTCCTTAATCTCGGGGAGTACTTTTTTTCACAATCTGGCTATACAGCCGTGACCGAGATCACGTTTAAATTTTGTCTTCCGCTCTTAGACTACTTATTTCCTATTTGCATAGGTTCGCAAAATTTTAGAAAAAGACCTGCATATATATGAACATATTGCTTACGCTTTTTTTGTATATATTCCAAAGTCGACTTATTATTAAGATTACAAGACCGTGCATGCTAGAAACAAATTTACTTATTTTATATGAATCCGAATGAATCATTTTGCGGTGAGAGACCTTAGTTTCTTTCTTTCGAGATTTATAAATACCCGACGTTTTCTGAAGCGTAAAATAGAAGTTTTTGCAATTTAGAGGGAAAGCTGTCTTTGCTGGCACCGTGAGAAAAATCCTAAAAAAACAACCAGGCTTTTGAAACAATGAAAAGAATAACAACCAAACTGGAGCAAACAGGTGTAGCTTACAACACACAAAAATAATAGATTTTCGCATTGACTGGATTTATATTATTTTAAATAATATTTAAAGCTCTTTACAGACTTTTAAATGGGAAAAGAAAATTGGGGATATAAAAAAGATATTTTGTTGTATTCCCTTTTTTCTTAACTGTATTAAATGGGATGATATAGAACTACATTTATTTTTATTTATTTTTCAGATTAGGTTTATCTAATAAAAACCTTTAGTCGCAAATAAGAATCTACAGACGTTAATACCACAAATTTTTTTTAAATAATCCCATTTTAATCTGATGAAATCTTGACGTAAAATAAATGTTTTTTTTTTCGTCTTTTAACTTCCAAATACTTTATTCTCTGTAGATTTTCCTACTCCTGGTACTTATTATTTACTTTATTTTGCAAAATAAATCTTAAAAGCTCAGAACTAATAATAACAACCACAAAACACAAAAAATTAAAATTTCCAACTTTAAAATTCAACCCAAATAGACATAATATGTTGCAGAAACAATCTGCAAATGAAAGCTATTTTAAACCCTAATATAAAAAAAAATTCCCTTTTATTTTTTATAAATTATATTTTTATTTATTTTCACCAGTCAAATTTTTAAATCAATCTTGTAAACCCCGCTTTACCAATCTAAATATAGCTAAACAAAAACCGACCCCGTCGGTGGCGGCTAGGGAAATCGAATGACTTGAGATTTCACGCGCCAGGAAACAAGCGCATGAAACAAAAGAAAGAAGAAAAGGTCGCATTGCGAGGTCCGTGCGCTGGGTGACCCGGGTGACCGGTACGGCTCTCTGTGCGTTTGGAACAACAACTCGCAGCCGGAAGAGTTTCTCTTTTGATATGAATACGGAGAATTCTCTTTCATTTTGGGAATAATTAGCGTCGTCATATCTTTATGCCTAATGGACTTCGCAATCGAAAAGGCGATTCGGGTTTTTAAGTTAAATATAAATACTTTATTTTACTAAATATAAGTGATATTTTTCGCTAAAATCATGGACAAATTTTGCAACTTTTTATTACAGAATTTGTAAATTAGAGCCCTACTGATAAGAATGTAAACATGTAATATTGTCTAAGGCGGCCAACCGTCCCGCATTTTGGGGGCGTCCATTCAATGAAACCCCCGCATTGCAAATAAAAAATTTTCCCCCGCAATATGTTTTTTTACAATAAGTTGAAACGTGACGTAAATGCTTATTAAAAAACCTAATCTATTAAAAAAATGTCATTTAACAAAAAATACGATTTTAAAAATTAATTTTGATTAATATTACTAATTTTCATTAATTTTACTTCTTCACCCATCACCCCTTCCCGTTGTCGTCGTCGTCGTATGTCCCCTTGACTTTTCAAAAGGGGGTTAATATTGCAGTAGTTTGTAATTTATGTTTTTATTTTTAAGAACTTAAAAAATTTTCTAGGGCTATCAGTGCCCATTTAAAATAATTTGACTTTCTCATTTCTTTTGATTTTATTAAAGAAAATTTTGATTTACCTATAATTTTCAACAAAATATTCTTTTTTCCCTTTTAAAACTACCACTAATTTTTTTATATTTTGAAAATTTTTGATTTGCTCCATATTTTGCGTATTATTTAATTGTATATTATTTTAAATAAGAACTTATGTTATTTCTTTACTCTTTGTGTCATAAATAGCAGGGCGTCCATAAAAAACCTAAATTTGTACCTATGCATTCAGTTCATCTTTAGCAGACAGCAGAGTTTGTCTGCTACTACTTATGGAGCTGAAGCTAATCGATAACCAGTTTCTATTCTAAAGTAGATTGACTTGAAAAAAGCAACATCAAATGAAAAATATGATTTAAAAAACGGCTGGTTTTTTTGTGAGGAAAAAATTGGATAAATTGAAAAAAATCATAGATATAAACCTAGTCGATGTCTCTTTCTTTATAAGCTAATAAGACATTGTTTTTCTCTATTATGAAAATGTGTTTTATTTTTTGGTGTACGTCGTTTTTGGGGGTTTCTTTGGTTCGGTGGCTTGGTTTTTTTTTTTTTTCTGGTTTTTTTTTTTTTTGTTATTTTTCCAAACTTTAAAAACTTTTGTTACGTTTATGGTATTTGGTCCATAAAACTTTCCCCCTTCCCTAATCTACCATTTACGGAGAAGTTTTAAAACCCCTTTTTTAGCTGACGTCCCCTAACGATTTTTTTATAAAATTTTTTTTTCTTTTTTAAAGCCCCGGGGTAATTTTTTTTAAAATTTTAAAAATTTTTTTTTTAAATCGTAATAAAACCCCCCAAAACCAATTTTATATTTTTAAGACCAGTCCATTTACCAATTCGGGGGATTTCCTAAAATTCTGTTTAGCTTGTCTCCTTTTTTTTGGGGTTTGGGGGAGGTTTAAAGGAGTGGACTTTTTACGCCCCCACTGGACCGTCGGTCTATTTGGCTACCCTTTTTTTATCTCCCCCAAAGGGGTTAAACCTAATGAACCCCATCCCCATTGGGGAGGTTCTTATTCCTCTTACTCGTGTCGCTCCGGGGCACGAGCACAATTGTTCTGATGGTTCGGGGCCCGTCTCCTGGAGAGTATGACGAGCAGACGGGTTTAAAATTTTTCCCCCCCCTCCCCCGGCTAGTGAGGGGAGCTCCCCCGGGCCTTGTACAGGAACCAGATGTTTTTTGGGGCCCATCCCCTTTTCCCATGAAAACGGTCCTATCCGCTTTCTTTTAAAAAAGGGGGAAACCCCCTCCCGCAAGGGCTTTGTCTGTTCTTTTAATCGGGGGCCCCCTTCCGCACCTTGTTCGGGGTTTTCCCTTTTTCCCCTGAAAAAGGCGCCGGTGACTTCGGGGCACCTTTCGAAACGGGTTCACCCGTTTCGGTCAGCCCCTTTGTCATTTTTCCAAAATTCCCCTTTTTTTTGGAGCTGGGGGAAATAATAGTCCACCACGACAGAGCCCCCCCTTGTCGCAGGGTAGATACTTGAGAGGTATCTCAAAACACCGTTGAGACAACCCAAAGCGCTTTTTTTTTTTTCGCGATAAATCAATTTTGATTAAACACGATTACTTTATATTTTGATTTAAGACACAACTTAAAAATATAATTTAAGGTAATCCCCCCCTCGCCATATTTAAACCTGATCATAAATTTTTTTTTTGTTTTTTCACCCCAACCAAAAATTTTTTATTTAAATTGATAACAAAAAAAACCTGGCAAATTAAGGTAAATATAAAATTCCCCTTTTTTACAATTTAAAAAATTAAATAAGGTTTATATATAAATTTTTATTCTTATTTTTTTTTTTTTTTCTTAATTTTTACTTGGGAAATTGGCAAAAGATAAATTACATTTTTTTTTAAAAGAAAAAGTCATTGATGAAGTCCCCCCTTATTCTGTTGAATGACCCCGTACAAATAAAAAGGGCCCTTTTTTTTATCATTACTTTTAATATTACTCATTTTTGGGGCTTTTTTTATCAATCCTTTTAATTACCATATTTAAAATTTGCATTAAACCCCCATAATATTTATCATTTAAGCGTACCCCAAATTTTTAAATTTAAATTCGAAATTTTTTGATATAAATTACCTACAATTCGAATAAAAAATTTAACAAAAATAAGCTTAATATTGGGCTTTTTTTAAAAAATTAAACAAGTTTGCTAGGGATAAAAGAGGAAAAGAAACAAATTTGTTGAATCACAATCCCGAAGGAGAATTATAAATAAAGTTCTTAAAAAAAAAATTAGGAAATTTTTAAAAGAGGAAATTACTGGGTGTTTTTTTTAAAATATAATTTTAATAATATAGTCTTATTCAAAAGGATTAATTTAATGAAAAAGAAAAATTTACGAAGACACTAATAAAAAACAATAATTTGTCATTAAAACTTACTTTATTTTGTTTTAAAATGTTTTTTTTAACTTTTAAACATACTGTGTACAAAATACTTAATTTTTTTTTTAAATATTTTAGACGATCTTTACACATATTCCATGCGTTTCAAACACTTGTTAATAGTATATTACGTAATAAGAGTTGTAAGAAACATATTACGTACGAATGGAAAAGATACGCACGAAGCCGCGTAGCGGCTAGTGCGTAATTCCATGAGTGCGTAATTACGTTACAACACGCATTTTGTACTTTACCTACAACCAGCTACAGGTACTAACCGACTTAATGTGATTCATACTCAGAAATGTATTAAAAGTTCTGATGGATTATTAAAAAAATATATATTTTTTAAGTTTGCTATGCATGTTATTGGCCATAAATAATATTTTAAACCAGATTAATATTCCTTATTAATATATAAAAAATTAAATAACTTTTATTCAAAACTGTCATTTTATACGTCTATTATAGATCTAAATTTAGACGAATAAAGTGACCCATAACTCACTAGTGAGATAAAGTAGGAGTTAAAATTTTATCCAGTGGAGTTATGAAGTTTACTAGCCCGATCCCCAAAAAATCAGTCCAATACAAGTGTTTTTAACATTATTTACCAAAAAATTAAAAAACAGGCTCCAAAACAACAGTCAAATAAATTAAATATTACAATCAAAACAACATTAGTTTTTGTCACTACTACACTATTGTTAATACTAATGTTTACATTGATTGTGAAATTACCGTTAAGATTAGCATCAGCACCGGTAACACTTTTCGGGAACATTAACAGAAATTATGCTTTCCTGCATTATCTACAGCTTAAGATTGCTCACCCTGTATTTGTTTTGCAATTTCGATTTTTTTTGAAATTGATTTTTCAACATAGCTTTCAGCCACGGTGGATGATTTCCATCCACCATGGCGTTTGAGGGTTATGAGGTCCCCTCCGGATTGGCCAGGAGGGTTGCTGATGTGCGGTGAAACCTAAAAACCAAAAATTTTGCCAGACCCTTTGGTATTTTAGAAATTTTATTTATACCAACACACTGAGAAGTACACTTCCCTTTATCATAATTTAAAAAAATCTGTTGGTGGGTTCATTTTTTGGTAGTAATTTTAAATACTGACTCACTAACTTAATAGGGTTTACCGTAAATCCTTCGTTTAAAATGGTAAAGCATCTTGATTTATCGGTTTTTGTTTCAGGGATTTAAATAACAAGATATTGTCCTTTGTTCTCGATGTTTTATATCAGCAACTTTGTCAATTCGTCGCATCCACAGGCACCAGAAACACTTAGTATCAAGACCACCTGAAATCGAAAAATTATGTAATTATACAGGGTGTCCCATAATTAATTGGACATAGGTTAATGTAGGATACCTGACATGAAAATAAAGCGTTTGAGGGCAATACCTTAGCAAAATTTATTTTTTTCGTTCTACGGGTGTTAAAAAAAATTTTTTCCCAAAAATTTATTGAAATATCTGGGGTCCACTGGACAGATTAAAGTGAAATTTGGTGTACTCTTATTATTTGGGATGAAAAACGAATATGATATCCATTTTGCCATTACCACTAGATGGCGCCACATACAACAACATTGGTGATTAAAATAGAAAACCCCCCCGTATAATTTGGAGTGAAAATAATAAAACAGCTTTAATTTTAGTAAAAAAAAGGATTTTTTATCCCAAAAAAATGCCGTTTTCGAAATAAACGCCTTTTTTTTTAGGTTCCGCATGCATTTAAACTAAAATTTAATTAACAACGATAAAGTTAAAAAGGCTATTGGTTATAATAAAATTTTAAAATGTTCACCATCCACTGGGACACATTGTTTAATTTTTTTTATTTAAATTTTGCCTGACTCCAAATAATTATTCTTCTTGGGCCCTGATGGTATTGACCACTTCCACAATCTTTTGCCAAAAATTTTCCCAAACGGTTATTTATTTAATTTTTATACATAGGTGATTTCAAGTACCCCCAAAAATAAAAAAAAAAGGGGGGTTAAGATGGGGACTAGCGCAGGCCACGGTTTTTCCCCTACCTCTACCAATCCATTTATGAGGTTAAACACCCCCCCAAAAGTAATTTCTGACTTGCAGTGAATAATGTGCCGGTGCACCATCGAAAAACCAACTGTCAAGTTTTAAAATTTTGGGGGCCCCAATCTTCTAAAAGAGTGGGTAGTTTTTTTCCCCTCAAGAAATTTAGATAACGTTCTCCATAAAACTTAGCTGGCAATTCAAACGGTTCCACAATACAATCCCAAAGAACCACACCAAATATTTATTGAAAACTCATGTTGTAAATGGTGTTCTTGGAAAGCATGAGGATTTTCCATCGAATAGATATGATTATTACGAATTTAAAAAAACACCCTCCTTGTTAACGTGGCTTCATCCGTAAATAAAATTTTAATACAAAAAAATTGATCATTCAATTGGCGCTTCTAAAAATTGACTGAACTGGAGTCTTGGGGGAAATTTTGAGGAAGAAGATTCTAAACTGGGGAAGTCCGGATACGTTTTTCCCTATATTTCTGGAACCAAAAATTTGCTTACACCAGTGGCTCCCTTAATACGTTTGAGCTGTTTTCAGGATTTTGGGTAAAGGGCCAAAATTTCATTTTCCATATCCGCTCCAATTACCATTGGTTTTTCCCCCGCCTTTTTCCTTTTTTTTAACGAAATAAAAAAAGCCCTTTTTCCCCCTTTAAAAATTTTTTACCCCCCGACCAGCTTAAAAAATTTGTGACGCGGCTTTTTAAACGAAAATAACACCAAAAACGCATCCAAAATTTTCATTACTTACTAATATTTCCCTTGACAGGTCATAGTAATGATGTTTTCGTCCTGGGGAAAGCCTATTTTTCAAAACTCCGTAATAATTTGTCCATGTGCAACTTATTAGAAAAATGCGTTTATTTCGAAAACGGGCTATTTTTTTGGGGATAAAAAATATACCTTTTTTACTAAAATTAAATGCTGTTTTATTTTTTTTTCTGCAAAGGAAAATTCGGGGGGCAAAAGTTATGACCATTTTAATCACTCAATATTTTTTATGTGGCGCCATCGGGTGGTAATGGCAAAATAATATCATATTCGTTTTTCCCCATCCCATATAATAAGAGTACACCAAATTTCTTTTTTAAACTGTCCAGTGGATTCAGATATTTCAATAAATGTTTGGTAAAAAATTATTTTTAACACCCTGTAGAACGAAAACCAATAACATTTTATAAGCGATTTAATAAACGCTTTATTTTATATCAGGTACCCCCAAATTAACCTTGCCAATTAATTAGGGCCCCCAATTAACAAAAACCTTATTACGAAACGTAAAAAAAAAAAAAATTTTGGGAAAAAAAAAACCCCGGTAAAAAAATATTTATTAGAAGCTTCGTGCAAAAATTGCTCGATTTCAGCTCTTTCTAAAATTTTGGGGCTTTGTTTTTTATTCTGCAATTTTCCCCGTAAAATTCTTCGTTTAACAATTGATGCCTTTATTTTTCATCCCCATTCATTCACGAAATTCCTTATTGAAAAAAATGTCTCGATTTCTCGGGGGTCAAGTTGGTTATTGCTTTTTTTTGCTTCTTCCCGAATTCCTTCATAAACTTGAGATTTTTTTATTCTAGGACTTTTTCAGTTCTTGACAAAATATTTTTTTAAATAAACAATCACCTTAGTTACAAAACCCAACCTTCTTCGAATAATTCATTTTTTTGGGGAAAAATCCTCCTGTTAATTTTTATGTCCCAAAAGGCCGAGTGATGATCTCGTTTTTAAATTTAGCAATGGACTTAGCAATTGTTAAAAGTTAAAAACGGTTTAGAATGTTTAACAAAATGTCAGATATTGACAAGGTGCCTACTAAAGTCATTAAAACACTGAAAAGACGTTTTGTTAAACGTTCTAAACCGTTGTTAACTTTTAACAATTTCCCAAAACCCTTCTAAATTTAAAAAGCAAATCCTTTGGGCCCTAAATCTGACAAATTAGAAATATACTACAGGAAATTTTTTTTTTAAGGATTTTTTTTTTTTTATTTTTTCTTCATATTATAATAATATGACAGTTTTGGATTAAATATTGTATGAAACAAGTGTGCTATTACATATAAGTCACTCCCCAGAAAATTACCCCGTAAAATTTTCTCGCGTAATTTTTTGTATAATAACACATTTTAAAAATACCAAAAAAGGGGTTAAAATTTGGCCCCAAAATTTGGGATTATGTGATTGGATCAAAATAAGGTAACAACTTCATAAACTTTTTGCTCTATGCCCCTTTTTTACCGAGCATTAGCTCTTAAAGGTAAAATTGAAAATCGATTTTTTTATTAAAAATTTTTTTAACGGCTTGCGATCGGGAAATTTTTTTTTTTGATTAATTAAAACAATAATGTCTTGATTAACTGCTATAAACATACCCAAACCACAAAAAAATACCGGGGGGGATATCAAATTTGAAAAAAAAGTAAAAAAATTTTTAGGTTGTATTTAACTTTTTTCCCTTTTCTGGTAGTTTTTCCCCGAGTTTTCTAGGGAAAAAAAAGGATACTTTATTTTATTTATTTTGGGGGGGGCGGTTTTCGCGTTTTAAAAAACCCCGGGGCTCTTTAAGGGGTTCAAAACCCCATGAATCTTATGTTAAAATCTACTAAGAAATCAATTTTCAGCTAAAAATTATAAATAAAAGCGGCCATCTTGACTTATTTGAAGATTTATTAAAAAAAAATATGTTTCGTTGCACTGCAATAAGGAATAAGCAAAATTTGTTTCAAGTTCAAAGAGCATGTCTTAGAAAAATTTAAAAAAATTGTGTAAATGTACAGGTTGCCTCTTTGAAGACATACCTTTTTTAATTTACCAAAAACTTTTTTTTGTTATTCTACTAATAATCATTTTTTTTTTGCTGTATGGTTTTATTTTTTTATTTTTTGTTAAAATACATTGGGTTTTTTTTTTAAAATTTTAAATTTTTTTTTTAGCTAAAAATTTACTTTTGGTAGTAGGGTTTTTACATAAGATTCATGGGGGGGGCCTTAAGTACCCCTTTTTTCCCCGGGGATATCTTATTGGGGCCCTCGAATCTCCCTTTTAAAAAAATTTTTAAAAGCTTTTTTCGCGAAAACCGCTCGTCCAATCAATAAAAAATAAAGTATCCCTTTTTTTTCCCTAGAAAACTTTGGGGGAATCTACCAGTAAAGTAAAAAATTTTAAAAATCAACCTCAAAAATTTTGGGTTTTTTTTCAAATTTGATAGTCCCCGGATTTTTGATGGTTGGGGATGTTTATAGCGTTAATGCAAGACATTATTAGCTAAATTAATAAAAAAAAATTCCCCGGTATAAGCCTTCGTTTTTTTTAAAAAAATCGATTTTTTGAATTCTACATAAATCTACATGAACCCAAACTTTGGACCATACCTTGTGGGTCACCCTGTATAAGTTTTATTCGAAAATGTTTGTATGTTTGTTGTTTCTATGACTACAGCTGTTGACGCGCGATTATGGCTTACTCATAGCAATATTAAATATCCCGTTTGTAATATTAATTTAGCCACTGCCATCTATATTTAGCATGTAAATACAAACTTTGATAATATTTTCCGTGCGTTTACTTTACCGTGCGTAATGAGCCATTTACTGGGCCTGTGGGTAGTGTATTTTTGACTGTTTTACATTGTGGTCGTAGGTCAAACATTTTTTCCATTCTGTTTAAGACATCTCCAAAACATGATTTTCTAATGCATCAATGGTTTTTTTTTCCCACGAAAATCATTGTCTAGGCCATTTATTTTTAACGTTGCACAGTAGGATGAAGCGACACTGTGCCACCCAAATTACTCTACAACTTCTTTAGTTTAACTTTTTGGGCTTTTTTTGAAAGATTATCGTCTTAAATTTGTCTATCGATCCCTCTTTTTTGAATTTTTAATTTGAGTTTTTATTTTCCAGAAATTCGTCTCCAAACTTTGATTTTTATAAAAAAACGAATTTTCGGCGCAAAAAGGATCATGAATTGGCTTTTGGCATACATTTTTTTTCTTAAAATCTTCCTCTTGATAAGCCCTACAAGACTGTCTATGTAAAAATGAGAGGCAGCATATTTTATTGTTTTTTATTCTATTATTTCCACAAACGGCCAAATGTTCCAATTTTTTTTTACGAAAAAGGGTCTTTTACCCATAAAAAGGGGGGGGGGAAAAAAACTTTTCAAAAAAAAAAAGGAAAAATTTTTTTTTTAAAAAAAAGGAAAAAAAATTTAAAAATTAAAAAAAAATTTTAAATTTTGGGGGAAAAAAAAAAATTTTTAAAAATTTTTTAAATTTTTTTTTTTTGGGAAAGGGGGGTTTTTTTTGGGAAATTTTAAATTTTAAAAGGGGTTTTAAAAAAAAAAATTTTAAAACCCTTCTTTTTTTTTTTTAAAAAAAAATTTTTTTTCCCTTTATTTTTCCCTTTAAAAAAAAAATTTTTGTTTTTTTTAAAAAAGGGGGGGGTTTTTTTTTGGGGGGAAAAAAAAAAAATTTTAAAAATTTTTTTCCCCCCAAAAAAATTTTTTTAAATTTTTTTTAAAAAAAATAAAAAAACAAAAAAAAAAAAAAAAAAAAAGGGGGGTTTTTTTAAAAATTAAAAAAAATTTTTAAAAAAAATTTTTTTTTTTTTTTTTTTTTTAAAAAATTTTTTTTTTTTAAAAAAAAAAAAATTTTTTTTAAAAAATTTTAAAAAAAATTTTTTTTTTTTTTTTTAAAATTTTTTTTTAAAGGAAAAAAATTTTTAAAAAATTTTTTTTTTTTTTTTTAAAAAACCCCCCCCCCCCGGGAAAATTTTTTTTTTTTTTTTTTTTGGGGGGGGGGGGTTTTTTTAAAAAAAAGGGGGGGGGGAAAAAGGTTTTTTTTTTTTTTTTTTCCCCCCCCCCCCCCGGGGAAAATTTTTTTTCCCAAATTTTTTTAAATTTTTTTATGTTTACAAGATCTACAAAAAAAAGGGGTTTTTTTTTAAAAAAAGTATAAATGGACCAAAATAAAAAAAAAAATTTTGGAGAGATTTTTTTCTTAGAGTAATATGACACTAACAACAATTTTGTAGCGTTTGTAGTTAAATAAAAAAATACTTTGATTTAGAAAAATCCGCTTCAGGCACTAAAAGGTAAAAAGATATCTTGCCTACGAAATCAAGAGGAATATAAAAGGTGCAAGAATTTATTTTTACAATTGTTTGATTGTTTAAATACAGTTTAGGCTCTTGCGTTTTTTTCGTAAATAATACTTAAAAGTTTTATTTATTATTTTAGCTATCCTATCAATAAACTTAAATTGCTGATAAGTCTTAAAATTGCAAAAACTTATGTGTCTACCTATAAGGAAAAAAAATAATTTAGAAAAGTTTATTTTTTATTGTTATTTTTAAATACCATTAGTTAGAAAATAACATGACTTTTTTTAAAATCTCAAAATCATTTAAAAGATTTAAAAGCAGAGTTTTTATTACCAAAAAGGGGGTATGACGCGTTTTAAATTATAAAATGTGCGTTTTTAACCCTCTTGAATGCGATTTATTGATTTTTAAGTCATTTCGATTAATAGAAATAATGTTTTTATGTCTGAATAGAATAATCCAACTGTAAAGATACACAAAGAATTGGAGTTTCCACTTTCAACGCCCCGCGTTTCCTTATCCTTATTTCATCTTTTAGCTTAGGTTGGCTTAAAAAAATAAAGTGTTAGATTTTTACAATATATACAAATAAAGCAGTTCTAATTTTAAAAACAGGTTTTCAAAAGATATGAAATAGAACTTTTTTTTTATTTTATTCTTATGGTAACCCCAAAAGGTTTGTATAAAATTCTAAGTCCCGGGGTTTCCCCGTGGGTCCGGGTTTTTAAAAACCCATTTTCTATAGTTTCGTTAAAGAAGTCAAGATTTGAAATATACAGAATTGCAATTCCCCGCACCTTATAAATAATATAGTGGTGCCACTACAGACTTATCAACCAAAAGCAGTCAAATTTTCCCAAAATATTTTTTTTCCTAAAAAGGGCCCCAAGGATATTTTTCCGTTCGGGCAGTAAATGCGGAAAAGTCTTTTTTGCGCAAGCGTTAGGAACAAAATTTTTTACGAGCCTCAGATAATACCAATATTAAAGCTGTGATTTTTTTTTAAAATTTTGGTTTAATCTGAAAGAACTACTACAACATATTTAAAAAAGGGGAATTATTTGTTGATAATATTTCAAAAAAAAGAAATTTTATTAGCATATTTTAAATTAATTCCGAATTTAAGCGGGTGGCTTAGGGGCCCTTATTGTACGGCTTGATGAAGGTTGACTTAGCTCAAAAGGGGGAGTTGTTCATGGTAAAATTTATTTTATTCGACATATCCTTTTTCTGATTTGTGGATTCATTTTAACATAGAGTACTTACTCCATAAAGTTGGGTTTATATGTTTTTTTGCAAATCCAAAATAGGCCAAGAACACTTCTTCTTTAATACTTTTGTCCCTTGCTGGATCACCAGTTTTCGAAATGACTATATTGATTCTCATTTTTTTCACAAAGTTTTGCTGGTAATAAATTCAAACTTACGGTATTTGCTCACCCGAATCTGGTAGCTCCTCATCGAACTACTTTTAAATAATTATTTTTTGTGGAATTTTTTTTTTAAATTTAAAAAAAGATACTAGCGCCTTTTCATTAAAAATGCTTGTTTGTATTGAAATTAAATTTTTGCAATTGCTTGTTCATATGGAAACAAGAAAAAATCTGACATGTGTTAAAATCACCAAGATCATAAATTTTTGCTTGAACTTTCTTTTAAAATTTATTATTATACAGGGGGAATTAAAAAAAATGTTTTTTTGTGTTTTAGTTGAAATATTGAAAATTACGGTAACAAACAAAAAGAATAAACTAAAACATGCAATGGCTTCGTTTTTGCATGAAAAAAGCCCACAATTACTAAAAAAACATATAAATCTTGCTTACAAGATTTTAGAGTAGTTTACTTTTTCGCCCGGGGTGCAAAGTTCACTTTTCCCACGCCGCACACAAGCGGGAAAATTTGGGGAAAACCCGGCCATAAATCGGAAATACCAACTTCGCAATTAAGGCCCATTCCGGTATAATTTCATTATCTGGTTACCTGGGGGTTTAAAAAACAATCACCCTTTTATTTTTTTCTTGTCACTTGCGAAATATTTTGGGTTAAAGCTGACCCTGGAGACTATTTCATTGTGATTCAAAAACGCCTGTGAAAATTAGTTATTTATATTCAGTTTTTCGGCAAAGTGTGGGTGAAAATTTTGTAGTAATATGGAGCCTATTGCTGGTGGTAAGTAGAATATTAAAAATAATATTTATTTAAAATATTTCTTTACGTTTTTATACTGGTGTTCCCGAAAAGTTAACAATTAATTTTTTTTTAATTTCAATTTTTCACTTTGCTAAAATAAAAGTATGATTTCCCGTAATTTCCCACATTTAAATTAGCTTTAAATTATTGTTTAATAAGTCCTTTGAAAATCCCATCTTAAGTTGCTGCGATAATTTGCGATCTTGACAGAAAAATTTTTTTAAAGATTTATGGTCTGGGTCCAAATTCGTAAAAATGTAGGTGCCAAACGCAACAAATAATTTTCTCCTATAACTTAAAGAATAAATCAATTTTTATAAAATAAAACATTATTTTATAGAAAATTAAATAAGAAATAAAAAATTGCCATATGGGTTTAAAATTCAATTTTAAATGGCGAAATCTTTTAAATATATTGTTTTAATTACATTGAACTAAAATTAAAGAAACTTTTAACAATCATTCATGTAGTTTCAAAATATAAATTATAATCCAACAGCTATTGATAATGTAGTTTTTAGAATTAACATTCAATTCTTCAAGCTACGGTCTCAATTTGGAGCAACACTGCTCGCCTTTTTTGAGAATGCTGCTAAATCTTCGAAATTACAGGCATTGATCAAGATTTGATATTTAGATTCAGAGTAATTTTATTAACAATTTCTAGTGGTTTTCATATAAAAATTGATAGTTTTAAGGACTACTGTCATGAGAGGCCAGAAAATTTGTAGAATTGTATCCGTGGTACAAAATGCCAACTTCCGTCCATAAAATCTTAATGCACAGTTCTGATATAATATCATATTTTATGGTTCCAATTGGGAAACTTGGCGAGGAAGCCCAGAAATCAAGAAACAAGGATATTAAAAGATTCAGAGAATTTTATGCACGAAAGTTTTCAAGAAAACAAAACATGGAGGATATATTTTGTTATCTTTTAATATCTTCTGATCCTTTAATCTCCAATATGAAAAAATAATCTGCTAAAAAGCTTAAACAGTACCCTTCAAAGTTTTGGCATTTTTTGATGAACCAACAGTTTCTGCTGATGAAAGTGATAGTGAAGATATTGATTGTTAATTATTAAGAAAGGTTAGGCTTTATTATTATTACAAAGTTATTGTTAAGTGGAGGTCTGTATATACTTTACATACTTAAATATATTACTCTTAACATGTATTTTAAATTGCTCTTATTTTTACACAAAAGTTAGTTATAAAATTAAATAGAACAAAAACAAACAAATACAACTTTATTTAATTTATACTAAGCAATTTTATTAACCTCAGGGTATATCAAAAGTCTTGTCATTTGGATTTTATTTTAAAAATTTTCAGTCAAAAAGCGTTTATTTCAGCGCAGATTGAAGTCGGATTGAGGCACTCAACAGTGACAAAGGCAAGTCAATTTGGAAAAAATGCAGGATTAACTATCCAATCCTACAATTCTGTTAAAATGGTTTACCCTCTCTCTCTGTTAAGTGCCTCAATCCAACTTCAATTTGAGCCAAATAAACGCTCTTATATAATTTTAAACTCTTAACTGCTTAAATTGTTAAAATAATAACAGTCTAATAATAATAGTAACATTTTTCATAGAGTTTTATTTTTTAAGGAAATAGGTACTTACAGCGCTTATGTAATCAATAAATGAACCCAAGGGGAGGGGAGGGCTTTAAAAAATGTTTAAATGAACGTGTTATCTTAGTTTTAACATTTTCTTACGATTAAACATGTTTGTGATCCATATCAGCACTACTACTATTTATGGCCGGCTTTTCCCCGATTTTCGCCTGTGTGCGCCGTGCGAAAAAGTGCAAATTTGCGCACTTAAGTGGACTTTTCCGCACGCTCGTAGGAAAATAAATAAATAATACCCTACAGTTTGTCATACTTTATAGTGATGCTACTGATAGTCTCTTGAGACCTCTTGTCTCTCGTCTAGAGACACCTAAAAGAGAAAAAAATGAGAAAACGAAAAAGAAAAGAGAAACGATCTGACAGAAAATCTGTAAGATCATTAAAAAAAAAAACAAGAAGCAGCAGAAAGAAGGTAGATTAGCAGCTAAAAGGGGACCCAAAGACAGTATATTAGCAGGATGTCGGAAAGCAACTAGTAAAACAACAAATTAATGGAATAGGATATGAAGTTTTTTTAGAATCCGACTTCAAATTGTCAAAAGTGACCCGAAAAAACTTTTTAAAAAAATTTTACCCAAAAACTATGATTTTTGAAAATCTTGTCAGCAAAATTCGACCCGCGATCTTAAATCCTTATCTCCCTATACTAAATTTCTCATAAATCTTTTGGTACTCGAAAAATGTATTTGCTAATTTGAAAAACACATTTAAGTTTGGCTGTTCAAAAATTTAAGATTTGAAAAAACTTTAAATACTTAAAATTTTAAATATTTTTATCTTGTATCTTATAAAAAAAATGGAATAATTTTGATAAAACTTTTATCTATCGTCGTAGATCATGATCATCCCTATTTGATAAACCTTAAAAGAAACAATAAGAAAAACAAATATATGTAGAAAGTATATTATTTTTCAAGTTCACACTTAGCCAGTAAACCATTTTGGCTATGGCCGATTTGTACAATATGCTTCATGCTATTTTAACTTAATGTTTACCACAATTAACTTATTGCTTGCAACCAGAGCTGTCGGTAATTAAATTAAAATAATTGAAAAATCCTTTTTAATTACTCCTTAGTAATTGGATTGCTTTAATTCAATTACTTTTCGGAAAAGGTAATTAAATTTAAATTATCAATTAATAGCAATGTTATAGTAATTAGTAATTGATTTTCACGAATTTCAAGTAATTCAATTACTTAGAAAGTCATTCGATTACTCATAAAGTGATTGAATTACTTGAAAAAAATCAATTACCTAATAAATAATTAAATTACTACAAAAAAATTAATTACCTTTCTTTATGGAAAAAATGCCGCAATTTTGGCCAGCTAGAAAGAGCATCTTGAAACACGGCGGGCCGCTTTGAATCTGGCGAACGCCGCCTCCGCGCCGATTAAGTATTTTCGATTGATGCTTACCGCCACCGTTTTTATACTTTTTTTTTGTGGAAAAATCTGTTGATATTTGGAGTAGAATGGAAAGAAATTTTTATTTTAGAGTCATTTATTGTTGAACGAAAAAGCAGTTTGATAAATATTTTATTTGTTTAGTGTATTGTGTTTAATACATGTGGTAGGTAATTTAATTGCAATTGAAATACCTTTTAAAAGTAATTGCGACCGCTCTGCTTGCAACAAGGTTACTCTAAAGTGAGTGCCAGAGCACAAAATGATAGACAACAAAACTGCCTTGAGTCAAAGTGGGGTCACAAGCTCCTAATGAATAAATTCACCAAATAGGAAAATAAGCAAACAGATCTATCTTCGATTGGGTATACCTAGATACACTACTGGACCTTTAAAAAACAAACTCAGGATAGTAACTAACTTTCCGACAGGACATGATATAGTCTCTAATGTATCACTATAAAAAGATGCAAAAAGTTATGTTGTATGTTTTGCAATAAATTAAATAAAACTGCGGAACATACTCTGAGAATGTACGATATTCATGTGCGGCAGGCCGAATTATCTTGAATAAGCTAGCAGTCCCCAAAATTATAAGAAAACTTGCTCCCCAAAGCATTTCTAACTTTGCGAATTGCAAATTTAGGGGATTAACCAACCAATAGGAATGGTGTAGAACTTTCCTGAGCCGACCGTTTTCCATTATATAATAAAACACAATACAAATGTTAATTATAATCGATCTGAATTAGTTTTGGTGCAAAAACTTTTAAAAATTCGTGAACACCACGACAAAAACATAATAATATTTGCATACGATATATAAAATATCCAATTTTTGTTCTTAATTTATTTTTTGATCTCTTGAAATTTAACATCCAAGTTACAAATAAAAGAAAATAAGTTTTGGCTCCTTAAATATAAAACGAAGTAACAATTTATTTTTAAAACAATTCTTATTTGTGTCTTTTCGTAATGAAATACGACAAATTGTCTTTAATTAAATACCCTTTTTATTTCTGTACTAATTAATTTAATAAAAGAAACCCTCCAAGTTAAACAACTTGTATTCTATTCATAATACATTTTATTTTAACTCAACATCATGAAGGCGCCACCTAGCGGAGTCTGGTAAAAATATCTTTATTGGCAGAAGCTCGGTCAATACCACTAAAAACCGTCCTCTAACGTACATTTTTTTAACAAAACCTTTATAGTAGACTTTTCACTTTTCCTCAACTAAATCAGCTTTGGCGCCATCTCTGGGAGCTTTTTCAAGTTATAAATAAATTCCTGCGGAAAAGTCAATATTTAGGATTTTCAAATATCGAAGGTTTTCATTAGAAATTTCCAATATTGATTAGTATATATTTGCGGTTTTGTGCAATAGAGTGAGCTCGGCTCTAATATTGGTTATATTTTGAGCTCTATTCACTACAGCAAAAAATTACTTGTTTTTACTGCAATGAAAAGAGCCTACTTTTATATACGCTTTGGATAAAAAAAAAGTTTTTTTATGGGTAAAAATTCTAATTTTCTTTTAAGAAAAAGCTCATTGTGAAAACTGTTGGTATTTTTGCTGTTGCTCACAAATACAAGTTTCACACTTAAAAAAAAATGTGAAAAAGCTATTTTGTATTTTGCTTTCTGTAGAATCCTAAAGAACACTTAAAGAGATAATTTGAATTGAAATAAAAAAGATATGACATAAGTTTTAAATGTTTTTAATGAGACACTAATTTATTAATTCTTTATTAAGAGCGTCTCATTTTTTTCTATATCTATTAATAAAAATGTGTATGCATTTATTTTTAGAGACAACACAATTAATAAAATTTATATATAAAAATTGCAATTTAAATTAGAAAATGAAAAAATATATCCCTAAAATGCCAAAACACAAAATGGTGGTGGCTTCTGTCAAAGTCTAGCGTTTATCACTACTTTTAATACATATTGGTAAAAGTAAAACACATTTAATAATAACAACATAAACAATATAATTTTAATAATTTTAATATATTGGGTTTTTAAACCAACAACTATTTATCGCACCGCATCGGAGAAAGAAATATTTGGTCAAGAGAACTAACTGGAAATTATTTTTAAGTTTCTAAAAATACCGCGAGATGGCGCAACCGCAACAGTAAATTAAAAAACCTATTTTTTTCCAAGATTAGCTAAAAATAGTATAGTGGCCAGTATTTTTTTTTTACTTTACAGTAATTACTTTTTTACTCTGTTACAAAGACTATTTTGATTAATTGTTAATATTATTTATCATTTAAAAAACGCAAACCTTTAAATAACTCAAAAAATATTACAGATATCAAAACGAAGTTTTCGCCAGAGTGTAGGTATATTTTTTTCCTACGAGCGTGCGAAAAGTCCACTTTTCCGCACGCATTTGAGTCGCAAAGTGCACTTTTCCGCACGGCGTGCGGAAAAGTGAACTTTCTGCACGCCGTGCGGAAAAAGTAAAACTACTCTAAAATCTTACAGTTAAGCAAGATTTATATGTATTTATAATTGTAGCTATTTCATCAATATACGAAGCCATTGCAACTTTTAGTTTATTCTATTTTTTGTTTGTTACTTCGTAATTTTCAATATTTCAACTAAAACACAAAAAAAAAAACATTTTTTAATTACCCTGTATAATAATAATAAATGATTATGACAAGTCAAGCAACAATATGTAATCTTGGCGATTTTAACACATGTCAGATTTTTTCTTCGTTTCCATATGAACAAGCAATTGCACAAATGAATTTCAATACAAACAAGCATTTTTAATGAAAAGGCGTCATAGTATCTTTTTTTAATTTAATTAAATAAAAATCCGACAAAAATAATTATTTAAAATGAGTAGTTCCGATGAGGAACTACCAGATTCTATCCTGGATGCAGCAAATACCGTAAGTTTGAATTTATTACCAGCAAAATCTCGTGAAAAATATGAGAATCAATATAGTCATTTCGAAAACTGGTGCTCCAGCAAGGGGACAAAAAGTATTAAAGAGAAGTGTTCTTGGCCTATTTTGCGGATTTGCAAAAAACATATAAACCTAATACTTTATGGAGTAAGTACTCTATGTTAAAATGTGTCCTCAAAGTGAAAAGGAACCTTGATTTAAGTTCATATTTCAAGCTAACATCACTACTTAAACACCAAAACGTGGGATACCGGCAAAAAAATCAAAAACTTTCAGCAAAGAAGAAGTTTCAAGATTCATGAAAGAAGCACCTGATAATATTTACCTTCTAATAAAAGTTGCTACAATTTTTGGATTAGCCGGTGCTTGTAGGAGAGATGAACTTACAAAAATAATGATTGATTATACACAGGATAATGAAAATTTGATAGTGGTGAAAATTCCTGACAGTAAAAATAACACTTCCAGAATCTTTGTAGTGTCCGATGAAACAAATAACGGACTTTATCTGCAATTGTACCGTAAATATGCAAATTTGCGAAAACCACATACCTCACACAGACGTTTTTTGTCCAGTATAAACAAGGAGCATGCAGTACGCAATGTGTGGGAGGAAATTCAATAGGTAAAATGCCTTCAGAAATTGCTGCATACCTAAAATTAAAAAATCCAGAAGAGTACACTGGACATAGTTTTCGTCGATCCTCTGCGACTATGTTAGTGGATTCTGGAGAAGGAATTACCAATGTCAAGCGACTTGGGGGCTGGAAATCAACGGCTGTAGCTGAGAGCTACATTGATGAATCCACAAATCAGAAAAAGGATATGTCGAATAAAATATTGACCATGAGCAACTCCCCTCCTGAGCTAAGTTAACCTTCATCAAGCCGTACAATAAGCGCTTCCATAAGCCACCCGCTAAATGAAATTACAGGTTCTGCAATTAATTTACAATATGCTAATAACTGTTCTTTTGTTGTAAATGTTATCAAAAAATAATTCCCATTTATAAATATGTTGTAGTAGTTCTTTCAGATTAAACATAATTTAAAAAATAATCATTGCTTTAATATTGGTATTATCTGACGCTCGTATGAAAAATTTTGTTCCTAACGCTTGCGCAAAGTGACTTTTCGCACTGGTTAGGAAAATAACTATTCTCTTCTAATGCTATAATAAAAAATAATATAGGCGTATTTACCTTTCTCTGGTGAACTGCAAACTAGCCGACACCGAAAATGCGACATTTAAACGTGCTTTAAATTTTATGATTTATTATTATCCCCTACCTTCATTATTTGAAATATGACAAAAAGTTCTGAAACAAACTGATGCAGACCTGGTTAGAGTTTTTGCTGATGTTATCAATATTGTACCTAATAGGAGGTAATTTTGGAGAAAATATTAATTTACCGTTGTGATTTCGCCATCTCGTGGTAGTTTTGGAAACTTAAAAATAATTTTCAGATAAACACATATTTCTCTTGAATACTTTTATTAAAAATATTTGTCCCCAACGCTGTGCGATAAATAGTTTCCAAGATACAGCCGGCATCCTTTTGTATTCGGACACCCGATACAATATAGCCAATCTGAAAGCATCCAATAATTTTTTCAAGACTTGTGATGATATGATACGCATTTTTTCTGTTTATTAGGTTAATTTAGTTCGCTAGCTTTACGGTTTATTTTACGATGTAGTTCAGTTTTTAAATATCTTTATAAAAACATGTTTGTTATTTTAATACTCTTTCTATTTGGTGGTTATTTGATGGTTCTATTGCGGACAATTCCGAAGCAAAAGGTAGAGCTTCATCCTACTGCCATTCGGTGCTTTTTGAACTAGAAAGTTATCAACTTCATTATAAAACAATTGTAGGTGTCCTTGTTCGGTTAAACTATCACTAAAAAAAAAATTGGCCAATAATGCAATTATGAATATCACCACAACAGGTTTGGACCGATGTTCTTTTTTAAAATGTTTTGGTTTTATACCTTCTCGTATTTTCAGAAGCCCAAAATTGCATATTATATCTGTTACACGTCTCTGCTGTAGCTAACGGAGCTTCATCCATCTCCATTTTTTTACTAAATCTGGAATTTCATCCTTTTTTTTAAATAAACAGAAAACAAATTAAAAGCTTAATTTTCTATAAGTTGTTGAAACGAAATATAAAAAACTTATTTCGTTCTTGGAGATGTACCGAACTACTTTCTTTGATGCTTAAAATATTTGGCTATGGCATTGCAACTACACTTGTTGTCCAAAATATTTAAATAACAAGGTTTTGCAAACGCTTTTAAATTTAAAATTTTTAAAAAAGCTTTAAATTTAAAATAAGATTTTATAAAATACTTCACTTTTATTCGGCAAAATGCGGATATCTTCTGCATTTTTTCCACCTATGTAAAAGCCGACACTATGTCTGGAAAATAGTAGTAGTGGGCATAGGAATAAAGGACATAAGAATAGGCTATTTGAAAATGCGAAAAATAAAGTGTCAATTACTGTTATCAGTATAAATTAAGAGTTTAAAAATGGTTATTTATTAACGTAAGTTGAAAATAATTATTAATTTATTCAAAAATCCGTAAATAAAAATGCATATTTAAACGCTTGTCACGTGACACAAGACGCTCCTAATTGGCCGAGTTTATGATGACATCATCTGCTTGTAAACCTTGTTTGCCTATTTGCGCCTACTTGTGATATATTAGTTTTCGAAACTGTTTTAATAAGATTTTCCTATATTATCCATTGTTTTTGTGTAATGTATTTGCAATATTTTACATATTCTCAAGTACTTTTACCATAGACAACGATTTGGTAAAAGCAGACAGCAGAAACCTGCCCCAAGTTGACGCAATCATGATCGGATTATGTTTCAAAAATAATTCCGACTGTTATGCTTCGGAGCTAAAAAATGTGAAAATAGCAAAGTAAGTATAATAACACAGTGGTAACTTAAATTATATCATAAGAAAGTGAAATAATGATAAACTACCACAGCAAGCAAAAACTTTTATAGGTTATAAATGTTAAGTTAGTTTGGCGCAGTTTCATGAACATAAACGAAAATTTGTTTGCTTTAGCAGGAAGCCATGTGGCTTATAAACTTTTTTCTGGGCAACATAAATTTAAGAAAAATAAATAGAAATTTATTCTAAGCACATTATTTCAAGCTTCTAAGTACTATCAAACTTGCTCATTATGCTTGTACCTACCGGTGGGCATATTATCGCCAACAATCATAACAGTTGTACATCTATCAAGGAGCTAACACCCGCTCCCGGCTTTCCTGGCTGCATTGTTCTTTTTCTGTCCCTAAATAAGGTTTAGGAGAATAGACTTAGTATAAAATAAAATGTAAATGTATAGTTAAAACTGTAAAATAACAAGTTATAAATAAAGCATTGTGAAATTGAAATTGGTATTGGAGACTCCTAGCCCGGAGGCTCCGGGTTCGATTCTGCTCCATACCTTTTGTTATTTTAAATTTATTAATCTTTAAAATACTTCTCAAAGTTATTTATATTACATTTTTTTAATTAAATAATTGTATCCTTAGTTTACATAGATATGCCTCAAAACTATGTACTGACAAAAACGTTTTTATTAATGTAAATGATGTATGTTTTTCAATGGATACCTTATAAACAACGTATTTATACATTTTGGAACTGCACACCATTTGTAACTCATTTTGTTACATAAATCTCTAATAAAATGTAAATCTAATTGCACTTTTGTTTTTTGTTTACAAAAAATGTATGTGGATGATATGTGCCACAGATCCGAATACAGGGAAGTGACGTCACCGACCCCATTGCAGCGCCATATTGTCAAAGTAGCGCAATTTAAATATTAAATTTTTAATTGATATTTTTCAGCAAATATGTACCAAATTTAAAAAAAAACATCTTTTACTGGGTTCCTTAAACTCTACTAAATAATATAAAATGGATTTTAAAAACCTGTCAAATAGCCTATTCGAAGGTTAGCAGGCAGCAATATTTCCTCGGGTAGAAGGCTTCACATTAGAGACACTTTAAAGATGAAGCGGATGACAAAGTGGCGATAGCGATGGTGGTGGGTGTTTGAATCTACTCCAGGTGTACTGTGAAGCAAGTTTACCACCGTATTATCTGATTTTTAAGAGCTGCTAGGGAAATTGCACAAACTAAGATTCCTACAAATTAAATGGAATCAAAAATCATAAGCGATGTCAAAAAAGCTCTTTTCCAAGAATAAATGCGGCAGGTTTGTGATGCCTAATATATATTTCGGTATATAAGATGTCCGAAATCCATTCAGGGCCTAAATAATGGCCTGATAAAGGCTGATGGGCTTAAAACAACCTTAAAGTTAAATTCCAAAGATGCATGGTTTTTGTCCAGTATCTTTATCCAAATTTCATCGCAATATACCAAAGGGTTTAAAAATTAGAGGAGACAAACTTTATGGCCTCACTCTATAAATAATTTCTAATAAAATCAGATTTTTCTGATGCTCTGTTAATTGATTAAAATTGCTTCTATTTAACCTTTATTGTCACAGGTAGCAAAAATATTATGTAAAAATGTGCATCTAAGATATACAGGGTGTCTGGAGAATATGATGCAACAATTTCTACCAGATACCCTTGAAAATAGTTCTATTTGGGCCTAGTTAGTTACATCTAAAATTGCTTTGTTTAACCGGTAGAGAGCGTAAAAAATTGAAGAAATATAGGCGTTTTTTAAATATCCCCAAAATGAGCTAAATAATTTACATGGTTTTTAAGTATGTAGACATTATTAAATGACATATTGTGATGGTAATTAAATTTAATTAAAAAAAGTTTTGACTCACAAAGAAAACATAACTTAAGAAAATGTTTGCCATTTGGCCGAATAAACCTAATTATTAAAATGCTGCCAGCACGTGTTTGAGATTTAGGCAACTGTGACTTTTTTTGTGGAGCGCTAAGAAATAGTAATTTATTTCACAAGCACATAAAGAAGGTCTTTTTTTACGCTTAAAAAAATTTGCGCGCACGACCCGCAGGCAAGGGCCGCAATCTCATAAGTATATAAATAAACTAATGATTAAAATGCTGCCAGCACGTGTTCGAGATTTAGGCAAGTGTGATTTTTTTTGTGGAGCGCTAAAAATAGTAATTTATACAACAAGCACATAGAGAAGGTCTTTTTAACGCATAAGAAATTTGCGCGCACGAGCCGCAGGCAAGTGCCGCAATCTCATAAGTATATAAATAAACTAATGATTGAAATGCCGCCAGCACGTGTTCGAGATTTAGGCAAGTGTGACTTGTTTTGTGGAACGCTAAGAAATAGTAATTTATGCTACAGACACATGAAGTAGATCTTTTTTAGGCATAAGAAATTTGCGCGCACGAGCCGCAGGCAAGTGCCGCAATCTCATAAATATATAAATAAACTAATAATTAAAAAGCCGCCGTAACTTTTTTGTGGAACGCTAAGAAATAGTAATTTATGCAACAAGCACATAAAGTAGATTTTTTTTACGCATAAGAATTTTGCGTGCACGAGCCGCAGGCAATTGCCGCAATCTTATAAGTGAAAAAAAGACACATTATGTATATGTAAGCGTTTTATACAATATTTTTTCTACGATCGTTATAAATAAATTGTTTAATTGTTGTACTAATAAATGATAATTTTATAAAGTGAATAATATAAAATTACAATAACTTGTTATGAGCAACGCCATTCCATAATCATGCTGTATTTTTCATTATTTTACTCTTTTGATTTTTACTGAAGCAAATTTTAGGTTGTTTTATCTGCCGTGTTAATTATTTTTCTGGCGGACAAGAGAACGTGTCTTTTTGTTCGGAATTCAAATTTTGTCGGCTTTCCCATCTAATTGGTAGACAATTTGACGTTCCAAACAACAATGTGTATATATTGTGTAGCAATAGTTGCGTTTACCAAAAACACGCCCATAGGCTACTTCGCGATTTTACAATGCATTTCGGTAGCGTTACGGCATTTTTTTTCACTAATATTTTACTTTTTTTAACGTGTTAAAAAAGGTGTACTTTATCAACTTTTAATATAAGTTAAAAAAATAGTTTTTATAACGATCGTGGGAAAAAAGAATTTACAAGACTTCATTTAACCCTCGCCACGCGCATTTTAAAAACAGGCAATTTTTTTATAGTCTTGAAAATCTTTATAGAGTCTGCTAGTTCGGCAGGATGGTGGTCATTTTGCACATTTGCTTAAGTAATATTTTTTAGTACTATTTCTTTCAATAATTAAATTTACTTTCAGTTTTTACTTATTATTTTAATAGAAGAGTTAATTGACGATTGCAGTGAATTGTAAATAAGTTTTATATAACATAACAGAATTAAAATGCCTGGATTGTCATAAGGTAAATGATATAAAAAATCAAAGTAAATGTTTAACGTCAATTTTATAAACTTGTACTTTTTTTTAATTATCTTTTTATTTATAATTGATAACTACACAAAAAGAAAATAATTTTCCTTTGTCAAGGTAAATCTCTAAAAAGCAAGATCTTTATTTGGTAATTTCTCGGAAAGTATTTTTACGTCTTGATCCCGTGTGAAATGAACTTTTACGAAGTTGGTATTAAAAAAACATAATGTATAAATAAAAGTATTTATCATAGTTAAAATTAAAAAAAAAATGATTACTTTTGGTAACCTTTGTGTACATCCGCCATTGACGCTTCCATTCGGTCTCGGTATATCAAGAAGTTGTGTGGCCAGCGCGCTGTTGCTAGTATTAAACCAGTGCTGGCAAATATCCACTGACTGGTTTATATGGTTGTCCTATGATTTTAATGTAAATAAAAGAGTTTTTATTAGGTCTGACTAACCACAACTAACCAAAAAATACTTAATTTAATTGGCAAGCTGTCAAGAAAAAACCAATAGGTCTTGCAGTTTTAAAAGTCAACATTCAACAACAGGGTTCAAGGTCATTTGAAGGCCAAGTGAAGTAAAAACCATCGGAAAAATCTGGAAAAATTCATGCATATGTTTTTGAGGTCGCTGAATCCAAATCCGACGTTTATTTACACTTTGGATTTATCTATATGCATGAATTTTTCAGATTTTTCCTATGGTTTTTTCTCCACTCAATCTTCAAATGACCTTGAACCTAACCTTATGGAGGACTTCAAACACATACGTACGAATTTTTTCAGATTCCTAACATTGTTATCCCAAAAACACTTTAAAATAACATTAAAATGACTTTGGATGTCCTCTAGGATGAATATAAATAAACACCGAATTCTGATTCAGCGACCTTGAAAAAATACGCATGACTGTTTTTAGATTTTTCTGTGGTTTCACTTGACCTTTAAATGAGCTTAAACCTGACGTTAGCTGTCCCTTTTATCGTAATCAGCGACTCCAAAAACCCTAGTAGCACCTAACCCGCGTGGTTCAAATGTTGACCTGAGTTTCAACACATGCTAGCGACCAAACGAAACATTTTTAAATATAATCAAGTTGGTTTGTATCGACTTATTTTAGTGTCAGTAGCTTATCACAAAATTTTGTACTCGAATTTTTACAGCTAATACATCTAATATACCCATTTCACATACATGATAGACAGATATCAATTATAAGGTGGCCCATTTGTTATGTACTATTACTTTGGTTTAACCCTTATATTAATGCAATGGCTTTACAGGGTAGCTAAACAAAAACAAAAGAAGGTTCTTTTAAGCACTTTTTATTTTTTTAAAACGCCCGGAGCCATCTACATTTTTTTTTTCGAGGGGGAAACTTTTTAAGCATATGCAGCAACTTCTATCCGCAACCCCTTAGCCAGGGTGAATTTCACCTCTTAAATCTTAAATCGAAAGGGGGTTAAGTTGTACTTTGATTAAAAGATTTATTTATTCTCTTTATGTATACGTACCTACATTAGGCCACTTTAATTTGGTAGTTTTCGAAATACAGTGTTCAAAGAAAAGCAAAGTTTTCAATTTTTTGGAGCTTAAAATGATTTCTAAATTACAACGATCCGACTTGTGTATTTTTATTTTAATGTAAATACATTTTTACGCTAGGTCGTGATCCCCAACTGCAATACCTTGATAAGGGTGTGTTCCATGCCTAAAATCTAAGAAGAAAGGGGTGCCAAGTAGTACCTTGTTGTAAAGATCTTTTATTTTTCCTTACGGTCATACTTACTCTAGCTCATTTAATGTACCTATTTTCGATATACAGGCTGGTTCTATTGAATTCAAATTTTTAAAGTTAATAATTAACTTTTATTTAAAAAGTGAAGGTTAAAGAGAATAATTTACCCCTGCTACTACACTAAAACAAGACTATTAATTTAGGAGAGGCTAAAAATAGCTACCATTAGCTTCCATGCACACAAATACTTTGCTTGAATCTTTCTCGCGTATTTCGGAGCATTTAAGGGGTAATTTAATTACATTCGAAATTGATGCGTCTGCACAACTCTTTCAAAGGCTGTGGTTGAGTGACATACACTTTACTTTTTATGTGAACCTACAAAAAAATCCAGTTGTGAAAGATCTGGAGATCGAGGAGGCGATACCTCTTTTCTCCATTAATAATAATTTGGTCTAAAAATAAGCTACCTATAATTTGGGCTCTATTATTATAAAATAGTTAATCCCGTTTATGGCAAGTTTAATAAAACCTTTAGGTGGAAAAGACAATTTAATTAAAAAAAAACCCAAAAGTTTTATATTTATTTTTGCATATACAGGGTGTCCCAGAAGTAATGGGACACAGTGCAACAGTAGTTTCCCTTGGGAAAAAATATTAATTAAGAAAACTTGTTCCCCCAAAGTTGAAAAACTAAGATACAGGGTGTTCTTTTTTTTATTTTTTTTTTTTCGAAATTTTCCAATAAATGACATAGCGGTAAAAATTGGGAATTTGGGGTTTTTTTGAGGGGGGAAAACAAATTCGTCCATAATTTTGAGTGGTAGGGGGCGCCGCTACCCCCCCTTGGGGGGACAAAATTTTGCTTAGTATATTGACCTTTTTTTAAAAAAAAGCTATAATTTCCTTCTCAAAATTATCATTTAGGTATCTAGGCCGTTTTCGAGAAAAGATTTAAAGGACCAGCCCTAAAAATTTTTTGAAGCAACTTTGCAAAGAATAGTTTTCCCCACGCCAATCAAAAGTCTTCCCCAAAAAAAATAACAATCCTTTTCCCCCTCCAAAATCACCCTCAAAAGTCTCCAAATCCCTAATGACCTTTAAGGCTGATTTCTGGGGGGTTTAAGGGGTTTTTGGGTTTTGTGTCCGTAAAGACTTTTGATCAGCGTGTTAAAAGCTATTACTCTGCCAAGTTTGAAAACAATTGGTCAAAAACCATTTTCCATATGAAAATGGCGGGATCCTTTAAAGTGCATGTATCTCGAAAATAGTTGCTTCTAGAGACCTAAAGACAGTTTTGACTCAGAGGGAATTATAGTAAATTCTTTTTTAATAAACAGGTCAATATACCAAGCTTACCAAGTTATGCCACTTAAAACACGTGGGGTAGGCCGAAGCTGGCGCCCTCTAACAGCAACATCAAAAGTGTAAAGAATTAAATTTTCCCCGCCCAAAAAAACCCCAAACCCCAATTTTCCCTATGTCATTTATTTAAAGGGTTATTAGGAAAAAAAAAAAAAATTTAAATCTGACACCCTTTCTTAGTTATTATCAACTTTGGAAAAGAAAAATTTTCGTTGTTGCATTTTTGTAATAAGGTGTGGTTCTCTTGTCCCAATTCTGGGACACCCTGTATGTATATCGAAAATCGCTGCACCAAATAAGCTAATGTATGTATATTCATAATGGGAAAAAACCTTTAAAATGAGGTGCTACTTGGTTCTTTTTTTTTTCTTAGATTTTAGGGGTGTCAAAGCGTTGCAGTTAGGGATCGTGTCTTAGCGTAAAAATATTTTTTATTTGATATAAATGTACACGGGTCCGATCGGTCTTTATTATTTAGAAATTCTTTTAAGCACCAAAAAATTGGATATTTTGCTTTTCTTTGGACACTCTGTATTTTTAAAACCACCGCTCAAAACCACAAATCAGCTAAATGTAGTATATACATAAAGAGAATCGAAAGAGCTTTTAAACAAGGTAAAACTTGACTCTCCTTTCCATTCAAGGTTGCCAATAGGGGTTGCTGTATATTTAAAAAAAAAGTTTCCCTCGAAAAAAGGTATACGGATACGAGCGTTTTTCTCAAAATTGAAAAGATCTCAAAAACCTTCGTTCGTTTTCGTTTAGAATGCCCTGTATATTTTGAAATACTAAATACTTTATTTTAACAAAATTTAAAAAATTTACTTTATTATAACCTATTTTAAAGGTTAGATATGAAATACATTAAGCTGTTATTAGGAAATATTTAAGTGCTTGGTTTAAAATGAAAACTAGCCTTATACTAAGATGTTTTGTTTTAACTGTGTAAAGTTTTGGGCAATTTAAGCCAGGGAATTGAAATATATGCAAGGGATTTGCGTGTTGTCTGTAGTGCGGCATTAGAAAACATGAATGACCGGAGAAGCAGCTCCGGTGTGGAGGAGCGGATGCCCGGAGTTTCCGGTGCGCGCGCTTCGTGAGCCTCCACGCCATCCTTGTGCAGAACCGGATTTATTGAATAATCTTTTATTTTTTAATACACTTAATATCGAAAAAAAAAAAGTATTTTCACAAAACTCGGTAAATACAAAATACACATTTAAAATTCATAGATGGAATCTGACCACCCTCTTAAAAAAAAACAAGGCAACACCTATTTTTTACATAGAAAATTACACTGTACTGCATAGCATAAAAATTCTCCCCGCTAAACTATTGTGTTTTTTCGATATTTTTCACCTTTGTAACCCTTACACCGACCCGTAAATTGGCGTTATTTCGCCCAAGTAGCAATTTGCCAGGTATAACCACATTCTGTACGAATAATAACATTACTCTTGACTAATCTAGACCTACAAATAAGTTATTTTTGAAACCGCACCCCCTTAACCACCAAACAACGACGTATTAAGGTAGGATCTGAATCTTAAAATGAGGAGGGTGATAGATATCACGGCACCTAGGCGGCAGTAGGCCCGTTGTGCTTCCTCCTAAAGGGGACTTCTCACTTAGTACGCTGCCCATCCCACTGATTTAAAATAGGTGACAATGTCGCCGAGGGAATCTCCTTAATGTCGGTCAAGGAAAGCCAATACTCGCCCAGTTTGGATCTTCGCTCGGACGAAAGTGCAGGGCAGTCACGTCTCGTCTTCCTGTTCACAACCTCTACGCAGAGGTGTATCATTTATATCCATACTAAAGAGGTGCTTTCGTAATTGACAATATCCAGTAAGAACGCCCCGGATTAGACGAAGGTTTGCCCTAGGCATTGCCAAGTAATATTTATCTGTATCTCTGTTAGGATAGTTTAGTAACTCCCTGGAAAAGTTACAGTTTACTGTTTCATCCCATCATCTTGTGAACTGCTGATAAGAGTGTCTTTTGGTTAGGTCCTTAATCGCAGACCCTGTCAGTTCTGGGAAAGATTTCGGGCCCAAAAGGTTTGGTTCCAGCACCCTTCCTGGCCAACAAGTCAGCAATGCGGTTGCCTTTGGAGTAAGCGTGTCCTTTGGTCCAGCAGAGGGTGACCACATTCACCTATAGCCCATTAGATGTTTAAGTTTAAAGATCCAGAGTAGATTCCACATCCCGTAAATTTATTTGTTTTTGAACCGTCTGCTTAGATGTTGATTACACCTGCCACGTTTGTGTTCGATTCTCTTTTGATGTTAATTTTGTAGGGTTTGTTAAAAACAAAACATGGCGCAATAGAGTCGACTTTCTCCTGCAGCAGTGGAAGCGAAGCTATCGCCTCGATCCACAAACGAAGTCTCTGTGCGCCAACTCCTACGTCGGGCATTATACCAACAGTGCGGAGGCGCAACATAGCCGTCACAACAACCTCCTTGATAAATATGTCAGGAGTCAATGTCAATTGTCAATATGTCATTTTTTAAATGACTGTGGTCTGTTGGGCTTTCTGTCCCCAGACTACATCACCGTAGGTTAGCATAGGTCTTATGACGGCCGTATAGATCCATAGAGTGACTTAAGGTGACATTCCCCAGGATCCGCCTATGGTCCGGCGACAATGCTCATAAATGTTTGCTTTATTTATTATTTTCCCCAAGTGGGAGTTTTATGTTAGCTTACTATCAAAGGTTACCGACAGGTGTTTCACCTCTGTAAACAGGCTCAGTTGTGTATTTGGAAGTCTACGGGCGTTCAAGTTTACCATTCTCCTTTTCCCTGTGAAGAGAACCATCTGCCATTTTCGAGTTAATGGATAGCGCGTGATCAAAACACCAACTTTTTATTATCCTGAGGGTGGTCTGCATCCTTTCGCAGAGCACGCTCTCGAATTTTCCTGTAGACAGTATGACTAAGTCTTCCGCGTATGCTATGGTGTAGAGGTTTCCTTTTTGAGGCGGTCGATAAGGCTGTCTAGGACCGAGTTCCACAGCAGTAGCGAGTGAACCCCTACCTGCGGACATCCCCTCGTGACGTTGCCTTGGATCTTGACATCCTCTACACTGATCTGTATCTCTCTTTTTGAGAGCATATTGAAGATCCGTCCGCTGTTTCAGAGGTATTTTTGGTAGGAAGCGATTGTTGTATTTTTGGAAAGATCGTTTTGTCAAACGAGCCTTGACCCCTATAAGCAGATCGCCTGAAACAGAAAAAAAAAAAAAACCTCAAAGAATAAAAAAAAAACACTAGGTAAACGCATAAAAGAACATCGAACATAAATTAGAAACACAGAATTTCACAAATCAAAAATCTGTCAGCTCGCATTTGATAACATCTACCAAATAAACTAAAATGCTTTTAGTATTTTAGCAAAGGAAACTTGTTTAAAAAACGTAAAATAAAAGAACGTGCATAAATATTATTAAATAAAGGCGAATGTGTACCATGAATATCTGGTAATTTAAATAATACATGGTTACGTTTGCTTCATGCTGAAGTAGGTTCAGAAAAACATAAATTAAATAACACACTACCATTTTCTTGTCTTTTTAAATAAATAATGAACAAAAACATCCTAAGTTTTATACCAAAATTCTTAAAAAACTAATTTTAATTTTTATTTAATTTTTTATTTAAGTTATTCTTGATAATGGTGGCAGACTTGCCACCGAAACGTATGATAAGTGTTTAAATTTTTTGTAGGGTTTTTTCTCTTTTCTATTTCATACGATCTGCAAGTTTATAGTTATCAATAGAGCTAAGCACACTTAGTCGCTATAATACCCCGGGGCCAGAACCGAAGTGCTCTCATTGTTACGTTTCGCTCCTGCCAGCATTATCAGAGCTAAAATTAAAAACCTATTACAATCTAAGACAAACAGTCAGTATAAGTTAGTAACTGTGGTTACTACAAAATATATTGCATTGGTTCAAAAAACCGGTAATCATGATTACTTACAAGATATTTTTCTCAAAAAAGAGTTTTTAGGTAAAATAAGTTTTTTTTGGTAATTGCGGTGGATTTTGACGGTGTAATTACCCTTTACGTTTATCATGTTGCATATTTAATTGACATTAAACCGATTTAAGAAATCGTAATTAAGAAACGCAATAGATTTTCTCTTTTTGCTCTGAACAAAATAATTTAATGAAGCACCGCTTTTTGGTCTGACGACAAATTTAAAGGCCCAACGTGAACTTTAAATCGTAATTACACCGAAACTATTTTTTTCTGAAAAAAGATGTTTGAGAGATAGTTCTTCGATGGGCAAAGAAAGATATCTGACGGGTTTTAGATCAAAATAAATTTAATGCAAGGAGCCCATTACGCTAAAATGTTATCGAGACGACGAGGAAAACTGTTCCAAAATGCAAGTTTACTGAACTTGATCGCCCTTTATATAGCCCCGATGAAGCCCTTTTTAAATATTCCTTATTCTCAAAACTAAAACAAGACTAACGAAAAAAAAATTCAATTTTAACGATGAAATCAAAGAGCAGAATATGACCATTTTGAGAGTGAGGATTCACAGCCCAATTAAATTGTCATTCAAAATAGGGCCCAAGTAAGCATGAAATAGGCTATTTAGTTTTATTATTTAAGTTGGTCTATTAGGGTGCTAATAACAATAATCTGTGGTTTCCCACCAAAATTTTTGATGGGAGAACTTTTGACAGCCCAAAAAACACGAATTTTTGGACTTTTTTTCAGTTTTTTCAATATATCTCGAAAACCAACAGTCTTATTGATTTTTTTATTCTGTACTTTTTTAAAAAAAAAACATTAAATTTCCTACAATTTTTATTTACAAAAGTCTCGTCTAACTCTAACATCAAGCGAGCTACAACGCGTCACAAATTGACTATTTTTGGCAACATTGCAAAAAATCACCAAATCCTCCTATTAACTTCTTCATATTTCTTTATAAGCTGTCCAAAGTGTTATAAGAATCATAAAATTGATTATATGTGAAAATGGTTGACTTAAAAAACCCCGGGGGTTTTTGGTTTTTTAAAGCGGAGGGGGTGAAGGGGGGGGGGGGCGTAGTTAGGGGGGAAGGGGTGACGCACAGTGTTACGATCTCATGGTACGACGCGACAAAAATCATAACTCTGATTACACCAAATGCAATTTAAAAACAAAAATAATTGTCCACAGCCCGTCGCTTGTACTTTCTAAGTGGTTTTTAAAGTTTTGGTGCCACGACTGGGGTATACAGTCGTGGCATAAATTCATTCAAAATTCGTCTATTTTTTTCTCAAAAAATCGCTTGGATTTGTCGATTTTTTATTTTGGTTGGGGTTTTTGGCATGATAATTACATGTATACAGGGGGGCCCCGAAATACAAAAAGAGCTTCATTTTTTACAATATAAGTAAAAAAAAATTTTAATAAAAAAAACTACTTAAATAAAAACCAATTCTTAAATTGAATGCTTGTAAAACAAAGTAAATAATCAAAAAAAGAGTCATAAAAAAAATTTTAGGCTAATTATTCTGAATCAGAACTACTTGATTCTTTAAAAAATTTTGGGGGTTTAAAAAAAACAAAGAAAGGGGGAACCCCCAGGTTTTTTTAAAAAACACATACTTTTCAAAAAAAAACGAATCAAAAAATTTTCCTAGATTTAAATTTTTTGGGCTGGGAAAGGGGGGTCGGATGTTAAGGCGTTCTAATTATATCAGTATTTGCAGATTTCTAAAACACTTACGGGAAATTTTTTAATCATATTTTTCGACATTCTTTATTTTTTGCTTCCAAAGCATCCTCTGAAAGCTGACCAACTGGTAAAGTCAAAAAAAATTTTTAAAATTTTTTCATCCCCGTGAACTAATACCTTATGAACTGTACGGGGGATATAGTCCGAAAATTTTTCAATGATAAATATAATGTTTTTGTCTGATCTAATGAAAATTTTTAAAAAAAATTTTTATTAATTTTTTTAGCCAGATGCTATGATTTTTAAAAATTTTAAAAAAAATTTTCAATTAATTCACAATTTACTCCCCCGATTTCTGCACTTATTTGTGGGTTATGAAAAAAAAAGGCCCTGCAGTATTTCCATCATTTGTGGCTTGGGTTTATCAATTTTATTTAAATTTTCCGGCCTTTTTTTTTTTTTTTTTTGGCCCAAAAATTTCTAATCGATATATGTGCAGCAGGCACTTAAAAAACGTATTCAACAATGTAAAATTGACAAACCAATATATTTGAAACACTATATCTAAAACATTTCCATCAAATATGGTAAATAGCATTTCGTACGACATTTTTATAGAATTATCTTCACAGATAAGTTCATAAAGTTTTGATGCGTTTATTGATGGGTTGATAATATATTTTTTCCCAAAAAAGTCTTCATCTTAATTTTTTTTAAAACCCCAAAAAATTTTTGGGTTTTTAAGTAAAACCCTTTTAACCCCCAATCAATTTTATGTTTCTTATAATACTTCGGACAAGATATAAAGGAGTTATAGGAGGATTTGGCGATTTTTTGTAATGTTGGGGAGAATAGACAATTTTTGACGGGCTGTAGCTCGCTTGCTGTTAGAGTTAGACGAGACTTTAGTTAATAAAAATTGTGCAAATTTAATGTTCTTTAAAAAAGTGTGGATAAATAAAATCGATAGGACTATTAGTTTTCGAGATATATCGAAAACACTGAAAAAAGTTCAAAACATTTGTGGTTTTTAGGCTGTCAAAAGTTCTCCCATCAAAAATTTTGATAATAAATAGCCTATTTCATGCTTACTGCAATGTACTATTTGATTGGGCTATCAGGTATCAGTAATTTTTTAAGTGGTATAGAATCTTTAATCAAACGACGGCCACGAAATTAAAATTTAAAAAAAAAACAGGGAGACAATATTAAAAAATAATAGTATTTTTTCCCCAACTTTTTTTTA
>JAHBCN010006587.1:0-47582 GCA_019359885.1 Listronotus oregonensis
CGTACTTTTTCTGTGTTATCATCGATTTAATCTAAAAACATTGGGATTGTCTTTGTGTATTTTCGCAATGTTTACTGCTGTAAACTATTAAATCAAAAGTAAATAACGGATTTTAAATTAACTTTTGAAGGTCAATTAATGCACTATTGAAAGATAATGAAAAACTAACAGGAAATTTACTGATAGCACCCCTTACAATCATTTTTCTCAGTAAGAAGAATGAATCATTTGGACAGATTTTAGGACCAATTTAAACAAAAAGGCAGAAAATATGTTATATTTTGATTAAAATTTAAAGCTTTTTATAAAATAAAATATTCTACATTAATTAAAATAATATAATATTTTTTGTTACCTTAGAAATTAGTAAAAAATCCAAACAATTTTAAGAAAACACCAAATACACCCACTCACGACGACTGTCGAACAAAACTAATTTTTTTGTGAACTTTTGCCTGAAGATGGCGGGATAAAGAACGAGAAAAGTCAATAATGTTAGTGGACAGGCAACCAAGAATACCAAATCCAATTCCTCTTTTATTTACAGTTTAGCAATTTACACTCACATCTGTTTGAACTTAAGCTGAACCGTAATTGAGATTTTTTGCAGTATTTTAAATTAAATTTAAACTAAGTTTTTACTTTATTTAAGGGATGGCACTTATTATAAATAAAATACGCAAACATTTCAAACCATATAAAAGGCAATGTCCTAAAGATCTTGGGACCTATTCACCAGCGCATTCGCCATTACATACATATTATGTAAAAGGTCAAAGAATTATGAAGTTATTTGTTTTTTTTTTGTTTCATTAAGTCTCGGAAACTAGGGCTTAACTCCCTTAAATATTTTCTTCTATGCGAAGGCTATTAGCAGCGTCAACAGTATAAGAAACAACAAGACGTGAAAACAGAATACTGAAAAATATGGTCACACAAGGGCAACGGATATTATTCCCATCACTTTCCAAAGGTCTAGTTTGGTACACCGATGGCTCAAAGACAGGTAATGGAGTGGGTGCTGGTATATTTGGGGTAAGGCCAGGGCGACTTACAACCGTCCATTAGGCAAGCATGTCATAGTACACCATGTGGAAATCTATGCTAACCAAGCATGTATTCAAGAGAATGTGAGAAAGGGGATATCACAACTAAAACATACACATTCTCTCAGAAATTTGGGAAGCCCTATGAGCTTCATATCGTTTTACATCAAAAATCACGACTAAAAGAACATACCGTCAAGAACAACAAAATTGAACCCCTCTGTGTTTCTGGATACATGAAAATAAAAGGCAATAAGAAAGCAGGAGCTGGGACTCTGTAAAAATATAAGGAAAGAGAAATGTCAAAATAGGGATCACATGTTCTTGTTGCATTTAAAAGGTAACTCATAAGATTGTCACTGTTTTGGAAAGAGATAGAAAGAAAAGTCAAGGAATTTGCTTACAGGATCGGGCCAGCCCCTAGATGAACTAGCAAGAACAGGCTTATCTATAAATTTCACAACCCCTGCAAACGGGCAATAAAAACAACAATAGACAAATGGTCCCTGCCTAAAAGAACATCTGGACATCTGGATCATTGGCATGCGAAGGCAACGCTAGGCAAACCTCCCAAGAAACTAACAACTGAAGTTCTCCTGGGGCGCACTCAGTTAAAACGGTTAAAACCATAGAAGTATTATCGATAGAGCAGGGGTGCCAGGCATTTAACTGTCCTTCGATTAAAAAGAGAGAGAAGATCACATTACTCTATCTATCTCTGTCTTTCTTACCGTCGGACGTTTTCGCGTATAGGTAGCCGTATGCCATCCCTGCTCTATCTATAATAGCTCTATGGAAGCACTCAGTTAAGACAAGTAGTAGGACTTTCAAAAGGCCACTGTATAAGAAAATACTTGCAAAAAATGGGCGTACATAACGGTCTCACAATATGCAGACCTTTCGGGCAGGAGGAGGAAACAGCCTCACACATAATATACGACACTCGCTTCTAGAGGAACCCCGGATATTATGGCTGTGGGGCTTCTTGACAGTGTTGACGCATGTCTAATAATCTAACGATTTTGTTATAGCCTAAACAATTAAATTTTAATGTGTAAAGTAATGACTTGGGGTCTTTTCTAATACGAGAAAATGGGGGATATATTAGAAAAGACCCATGATTTGTTTTTAACCACTTGTCTGCCTAGAATGAGTGATAGTTTGCACCCAACTTTTATTTGAGGTCTTTGCAAGGGACCGTCTTTTTTTAACATTATCATAGGCATGATAAGTCAAGTAACCAAAATCTATGGCTAGAATATAAATATGAAATGAACATATTTTTATTAATTTTAATCACTACATTCTGATTCCAAAAATTAAGTAAACTTTTTTTACATTACATGCAAGAGCAAGAAGCTCGTCAGCCAAAATATCCGGGTATCTCTAGACGCGAGTATATATATACGACTGCAAATGCGTATACCGAACCCAGCAATTCCTACAGGCAGCATTGCCCCTCTGCAATGCAAACTGCATGCAAGAGAGAAAAAATGCGATAAATCCACAACCTTTCTCTCTCTTTTGCTCTCAATGCTAATTGGTCTACCGGAAAGGGCCCACCAATCAGCATGTACTCATATTTTCTTTCTCTCTCGCACGCTTGTTCGTACGGTCAAGCGGCAAGGCTGCCTCTAGAAGGAATATAAGCTCAAATTTGACAACCAACCAGAGAAATAGAGAAGAGGAGAAAGCGCTTCAATCTGCGCGAAAAAAGTCTAATATAGGCCGCTGCCATGGTTGCTTTCGCTTGTCAGCTCTCTGTCATCATTTATGCTTGTCATGTCATAATCTTGTTTGTAAACAAAAATTTAATTAAAATGGTTTTGGATGAATAATATTACGTTTTAAGAATGAAATTAAAATTTTCAAATGAAAAACATGTACCATTATTAAACAGACTATGCAGGTGAATTATTTGTATGAATTCAAAAATATTTATGGGTTAGATTTTTTTCTTGGTTAAAAGCTCAGAAATAGTTGAAATCCTACATAATGTGTTTTTGAATTTTTTAGTAAGGATAGAGAAGTTAAGAATACGTTATAAATATGAATATAATATATATTACAATTTTTTTTAATGAAAAGGGCAAGAAGATCCAGGTGACTTGGCAGTATTTTTTTTAAAACGATAAATGGAAATGCAAAAATTGAAATACCAACTTGTTAACCCAAAGAAGCTTTAATAATTTTATCCAATAACTGCAGTGCTGTCTTTTGAACTCTAAAAGTAAACATATCTTTTTAATGGATTTTTTAAAAGTCAAATAAAGGCCTCTGTTATTCAAAATTGGTGTACAGTATTTCAGACTTTTGCGTAAGTGCTCTTATCGAAGGTGTATTTCAAAATTTGGTGTGTACAAAAGTAATCTAATTCTGAATAACAACCAGACCTAAAGTTACAATAAGAGAATATAGCAAAAAAATGCATACAATATAAAAGGCATCTTAAAAAACTTCACAGCTGAGAACATGCAATATGGACAAATGGCATTTTATTAAATAAAATAAATAATCAGTAAAAAAAGTGTTTATTTATACACTGTATATTATGTTAAATGTTTTTTTGCATTAAGAGGTAAATTTACTTAAGAAATGACGCTGGCTATACTGGCCCAATGGAAAACCTTTATTTTATAAAATGGTTGTTAAACAATATCTATAATTTTATATCATCTTAAGCAGGTGATCATAAGTGTGAGTTTTTTTCTTACTATGAAAATTATAAAAGGAAGGTCCTATATATTAAAAAATACATGCTATATATTAATTTTTATATGCACTGTGATGATACTAACCTCTTAACTTATGCCACTCGTTTTATTTAGGGTTATACCTTTTTTAAACAAATGCTCAGGTCAGCTGCCATTCACATATTCTTTTATGGACTCTTTTTTTCAATACCTATACTCCTTTTTTTTTAGTTTTCAGAATACAACCAGACATAGTCCCTGCCTTTCAGCTTATTTTCTCAAATTTTTTAAAATTATTTTTAGTCGAGAATAGGATTTTTTTTTTTGACAATTAATATTGTAAAATTGTGAACATAAATTTCTTGCTTCGTGTTAAACTAATCTTATTGTATTGTATAATTTAAGAGAATTTTTACCGATGTTTAAATATTGTAAATCACACACATTCTAATTGAAGAAATTATTTAATAATTAGTTTGGTATTTAGGCTGCTGCAGAGACAATTTGAATGATTGATATGTGGCAATGCCAGAGATGGTGTAGAGATCAACGAACAACATTGATACGCCACGGTCTCATATGGCAAAACCCGTATAAAACCGTGACATATCAGTGTTGTTCTAACAGCGTTCACTCCTTACCATAATAATAGAGTTATATAGACACAATCATGGGCAAGTTCACACTCTCTCTGAGGGATAGAAAAGTGAGAGTCTTACTCTTAATCCGGAAGGTTAGTTTGCTTAAACTATTGGGTTAACAATAAAACAAGATATCTTTATTAATAGGTTTTATTGACCATTAAATGGAATCAACTTGGTTAACTTATTTCTTATTCTTTTCCCTTGAATAGTTTTGGTATGGTGTTGCCATGGAATTGTGATAATTGGTGGGTACTTGGGTAGAAATGCCATCCAAAAAACAAACAACATTTTGTCTTAAAATTTTTCCTTGTCCTATATGTTTACTATCCAGGAACTTACTTTGAACAATTGTATCTGCTAGCTGACCAATTATTCATTTGCAGTATACTCAACCATTTTTTAACCAAAACTTCCTCTTTTGGAAATCTAAATTTAAAATATTACATGTAAATTTTGTTGCGCCTGCAAGTATGCAAAAATTAAGAGACTTAAACTATTAAAACTATTATAATGTATTTTATCTTATAAAATTACAAAATATTTTCACTATATAAAATGGGGTACTTACAAATGAAAATAATATCTTCTGCTGTCTAGAATTGGAACACCCTCTCATGCAACAAGACAGTTCATTAAACTAAATTAAAGCATTATAAATGGAACACTAAACTAAAATAAAACGAAAGATACTAAGCCAAATCTAATCCAAAAAGTAAAATGAAACATTTACGAAAGCTCATGTTTATACGGCAACCCTTTTTATTTCATGAGAACAACAAAGAAAACAAAACTTGCTATAGGTTTGTTCCAACAATATCAAAAAACACAAAATACCGAACGATCATGCTCATGCGCGTGATTAACTTGGGACGCATTTTAATCACTGCGCATGGAGCGGTGATCGTTCGGTGACGGTTTTTGAACGGTTTCTGGCGCTGTTGGAACAAACCTAATGTCAAATGTCAATTTTGATTTTACACAAGTAGAAGCAAAACTATGGCGGCCCGCATGCAGAGAAATAGAGAAGAGGAGAAATCGCTTCAATCTTGCGCGAAAAGTCTACAATATAGGGGCGCCGCCATGGTTGCTTTCGCTTGTCATTTGTCATCATTTATGCTTGTCATTAGCGATGGGCATATTCGGATGATTTTAATATTCGAATATTCGTATTCCGGAAGATCTTCATATTCGGAATATCATTCGACATATGAAACATTTAATCGATCAACGTCAGTCGGTATCTTCGATATATTGCGCCGACCGCCAACCGTCGACATACCCGAAGTCGGAAAGGTTTGCTTGAAATAACGGAATTGTTCCGGATAAATCAGATGTCGGAAGATGAAAAATGAATTATTTTGTTTCGGCTTTTAATTTCAGTCGACTATTATTGGGTTGATGTTGTGTTTGCATACGTATTCTTGTACGTTTTAAATTTGTTTTGCTGTTATTAGTGGTGCGGCGGAAGTTTTGTTTTCGTTTTAATTCGTAATTATTGGTGTGGTGTATAGAATAGTATACAGTGGCCGCCAAAAAAGTCGACATTTTGTGGAAAATTTCTATTCTTGATATGAATGAACCGCGAATTGAATGAACTATCATTCGATAAGTAGCGGTAATATACCCCAGCTGATTGGAATACGAATATTCGAATATCCGAAAGAAATATTCGAATCATTCTGAAACATTTCTATATTCGAATATCGTTCGGAAGATCATTCTGGAAGGTTCCATCACTACTTGTCATGTCATAATCTTGTTTGTAAACAAAAATTTAATTAAAATGGTTTTGGATGAATATTACGTTTTAAGAATGAAATTAAAATTTTCAAATGAAAACATGTACCATTATTAAACAGTAGACTATGCAGGTGAATTATTTGTATGAATTCAAAAATATTTATGGGTTAGAAGATTTTTTTCTTGGTTAAAAGCTCAGAATATTGAAATCCTACATAATGTGTTTTTGAATTTTTTAGTAAGGATAAAGAAATCAGAATACGTTATAAATATGAATATAATATATATTACAATTTTTTAATGAAAAGGGCAAGAAGATCCAGGTGACTTGGCAGTATTTTTTTTAAAACGATAAATGGAAATGTAAAAATTGAAATACCAACTTGTTAACCCAAAAGAAGTTTAATAATTTTATCCAATAACTGTGTAGAAAGTTGCCTCTGAACTCTAAAGTAAACATATCTTTTTAATGGATTTTTTAAAAGTCAAATAAAGGCCTCTGTTATTCAAAATTGGTGTACAGTATTTTCACACTTTTTATGTAAGTGTTCTTATCGAAGGTGTATTTCAAAATTTGGTGTGTACAAAAAGTGTAATCTAATTCTGAATAACAACCAGACCTAAAGTTACAATAAGAGAATATAGCAAAAAATGCATACAATATAAAAGGCATCTTAAAAAAACTTCACAGCGAGAACATGGGGCCATGGACAAATGGCATTTTATTAAATAAAATAAATAATCAGTAAAAAAGTGTTTTATTTATACACTGTATATTATGTTAAATGTTTTTTGCATTAAGAGGTAAATTTACTTCTAAGAAATGACGCTGGCTATACTGGCCCAATGGAAAACCTTTATTTTATAAAAATGGGTTATTAAACAATATCTATAATTGTATATCATCTTAAGCAGGTGATCATAAGTGTGAGTTTTTTTCTTACTATGAAAATTATAAAAGGAAGGTCCTATATATTAAAAAAATACATGCTATATATTAATTTTTATATGCACTGTGATGATACTAACCTCTTAACTTATGCCACTCGTTTTATTTAGGGTTATACCTTTTTAAACAATGCTCAGGTCAGCTGCCATTCACATATCTTTTTTCTTATGGACTCTTTTTTCAATACCTATACCTCTTTTTTAGTTTTCAATACAACCAGACATAGTCCCTGCCTTTGTAGTTTATTTTCAAATTTTTTTAAAATTATTTTTAGTCGAGAATAGGATTTTTTTGACAATTAATATTGTAAAATTGTGAACATAAATTTCTGTTTCGGGTATTAAACTAATCTTATTGTATTGTATAATTTAAGAGAATTTTAATTATTGTAAATCACACACATTCTAATTGAAGAAATTATTTAATAATTAGTTTATATTTAGGCTGCTGCAGAGACAATTTGAATGATTGATATGTGGCAATTGCCAATACTTTAGGTAGAGGATCGAATAAGCTGTAAGAACAACATCATACGTCACGTCTCATATGGCAAACCATATAAAACCGTGACATATCAGTGTTGTTCTAACAGCGTTCGATCTCTACCATAATAATAGAGTTATATAGACACAATCATGGGCAAGTTCACACTCTCTCTCTGAGGGATAGAAAAGTGAGATTCTTACTCTTAATCCGGAAGGTTAGTTTGCTTAAACTATTGGGTTAACAATAAAACAAGATATCTTTATTAATAGGTTTTATTGACCATTAAATGGAATCAACTTGGTACAACTTATTTTCTATTCTTTCCCTAATAGTTTTGGTATGGTGTTGCCATGGAATTGGTGATAATTGGTGGGTACTTGGGTAGAAATGCCATCCAAAAAAAACAAACAACATTTTGTCTTAAAATTTTTCCTTGTCCTATATGTTTACTATCCGGGAACTGTTTTGAACAATTGTATCTGCTAGCTGACCAATTATTCATTTGCAGTATACTCAACCATTTTTTAACCAAAACTTCCTCTTTTGGAAATCTAAAATTAAAATATTACATGTAAATTTTGTTGCGCCTGCAAGTATGCAAAAATTAAGAGACCTAAACTATTATAATGTATTTTACATAAAATTACAATAAAATATTTTCACTATATAAAATGGGTAATTTTACAAATGAAAATAATATCTTCTGCTATCTAGAATTGGAAATACCCTCTCACGCAACAAGACAGTTCATTAAACTAAATTAAAGCATTATAAATGGAACACTAAACTAAAATAAAACGAAAGATACTAAGCCAAATCTAATCCAAAAAGCATTAGTGTATTGTGTCCAAAAAGTAAACAAAACATTTACGAAAAGCTCATGTTTATATACGGCAACCCTTTTTATTTCATGAGAACAACAAGAAAAACAAAACTTTGTTATAGGTTTGTTCCATATCAAAATGCAATACGACGATCACGCTCATGCGCAGTGATTAAATTGGGACGCATTTTAATCACTGCGCATGAGCGTGATCGTTCGGTGACGGTTTTCGAACGGTTGCTGGCGCTGTTGGAACAAACCTAATGTCAAATGTCAATTTTGATTTGACAAGTAGAAGCAACCATGGCGGCTCCTTTACGCCGTCCTCAAAATTGGATGCGCAGTGGTCGAAGCGCTTTCTCCCCCTTCTATTTCTCTGCCCGCATGCTGTCCTCGTAAATTGGATGCGCAGTGGTTTCAGCGCCCCCCTTCTATTTCTCTGCAACCAACCGACTTATAGCAAAAACCATTCGGAAATAAGTTTTACACTGGGGCAATTATGGAGTTCTACCCCTTCAGTTTAAAAACCGCACTGGTGCAATTGTCACTAGATTTCAGAGGACCTGGAGATCTTGCTAAAATTTACTTCTATGTTTCACGTTCCACAGTGAAAAACAAACGTAAACTGTAAAACTTTAAAATTGCCCCTTTCAGTTTCTGAACACGCCCCAGCAGGGACAAACAGTTTAGGTCTGTTTGGTATTACAAAATAATATAACTATTTTACACTTTTTTGACGTAAGCGCTCTTATCGAAGGAGACTAGAGCAGTTTTGTGCACGCAACAAAGCACCTGTGCGCCTATATTCTCCAAACAGACGTTCCAGCCAAGTTTTTTGACTTTGCGTCCGACGCGCAATAACTGCTTCCCCCTTTCCCCTGAAGGACCTGCAATTCTCATTTCGTGTTCGAAGCCCAAGAAACGCTTTTAAAGGATAGGTAAAAGTAAATTCGTTTCGTCACGTTCCATGTGGCGTTTAAAGCACGAAGCCTAAAGCCATTAAGCTCATGCGTTTCAAACGCAGAACAGATGGCAGCTGGAAAGCGACTTAGGTGTGTAAAAAAAGTGTAAAACAGACCTTTTTGTGGTGCTCATGTGTCAATGGCAGTGACCTTCGAGCATATACACCTTCTAGAGGCTTAGATCATAAACACGTGGAGGGGTGATGCAAGGTCTGCCATAGCAATTGCTGCACGTCGCATCAAATTGGCCTATTCGATTCGCTCTATTTAAATCGGTGAATTGGATGCGACATGAAAGGAGATAGCAGTTATCATGGCTATTGCTTTCTCCTTTCTCTCACTTTTTCATCACTTTATATTGTCCCTCCAAGTGTATATGTTTTAAGACGCCTTGCCGCTTGGCCGTGCGAACAGCGTGCATAAGGGGAAAAAGAGAATAAGTATATAACCGTTCTCTCTTGCTGCGCGTGCTAATTAGTCCACGGGGATAGTTATATACTCGCCGACTAATCAGCATGCACCTAAGAAATGGCTTTATGGTTATGTTTATAAACAAACAAATTCAAGTTTTGTAGTAAAAATGCATATAACTTCACTAATTTAAAAGCTAGAGTAATCTTAGAGCATATAAACCGCAATGCGCTAATAAGGTGGTCAAGTCAGAGAGAGGAAGCAATAGCTATGGCAATTGCTAATTCACCCGCACGTAGCACCTAATTCGTCGATTGGGTTCGCACTATTTAAATCAGTCAATTAGGTGTGATGTGCGACTGAGAGAGCAACTGCCATGGCTATTGCTTTCTCTCTCTGACGTGACAAAATTATTAGCGCATTGCATTATCCTTCCGGGTATATATGCTCTAAGAGAGTAATTAAGTGAAAACAAGTTTACACCAGAATTTATACCAAACCTGGACCTAAATTACCCTGACGATAACTAACGGTTTATTCACAAAAAAGTGTAAAATAGTGTGCACTATTTCTGGGTAACAAACAGACCTAGTGAATAATAAACAGACTTAAAAATCCAGAATTGGTAATTAGGTCTGTTTGGTATCCAGAAATAGTGTAAACTATTTTACACTTTTTTATGAATAAACCATTTGTTATCGTCAGTGTAATTTAGGACTACTCGTAGGTGTTTGGTATTCTGATGTAAACTAGTTTGCACTTAATTACTTTAACTCTTATAGTATTGAAGTAAGAAGCATTTTTACTACAAGACTTAAATTGGTTTGTTTATAAACATAACCATAAAGCCATGTTTTAATTTCTGAAATAACTCTAAAACGCAGTTTGTTTAAAAATTAAATACGGAACTTATTTACACTTAGTTCTACTTTTCAGTCCTACACTTTCCTGCCCTGTCCTACACTGTACTTGATAACAAACAGACCTAAAAGTGCAAATTAAAAGCGTTTTTTTTTTCTGCTTAAACCACTTGGTCTAACAGGTCTGTTTATTATTCAGAAGTAGTGTACACTATTTTACACTTTTTTACGTAAGCACTCTTTTAGTAATGTATTTTAGGACTATGTGGTTAAAAAAAAGTGTAAAATAATGTTAAATATTGCTGAAGAACAAACAGACCTAGCTATAGTTTGCATCTTCAAGCATATATCTGCTAGAAGCAGCCTTGCAGACTGCTATTCTTCTTTCTCTCTAGGACACACGATCGCACGGCTGACTGGTAAAGTTGCCTCTGAAAGGTTAATGCTCGAAGGTTCAAACTTTTGAACGTAATAAGCAGAAAAAAACGCTTTAAGAAATCGTCAGTGGATCGTCCGAAAGTCCGAAGTGGTCCGAACTCCGAAGTTTAACATTTTGACAAATGGCTGACAAATATGTCAAGTGAGTTTATTTCTAGGAGAAAGCGGTAGTGTTTTCGATGATTTTTTACGAGATCGGAAAAGTGAAGCTTTAAAAATGGTATGAAACGCGTGAAATGTGCGATATATCTTTCGTAAAATCGAACTCGACAGGCGAATTATTGAACCGCAGCGAAATGACCCTTGAAAACGGCGTCCCGGAGCCCTCAACTCTTAAGAGGACCTTTACTTTACCTAGGAATCCTTTCAACGCTAACAGAATGTCGAAAAGAAGGCCTAAAACGAACGAAAACGAATCCGATATTAACAGAGAAATTAGAATTGTAAATGGGGACAGTGAGAAAAATAATAAGAAAGTTTTTCGGTGAGTAACCTTGTATTGTCAGGTGCATTGTAAATTTGCTTGTGAATAACAAGGACAAGATATCGATACTGATAATTCAGTTAAGGATTACAGACAAGTTTAAGGTCGTAAAATTATTGGATAGTAGGGTTATTGCAATATAATGTGGCTTTACAGCGTAACTAAAAGGGATAATTGATAATAGTACTGTATAAACTATCACTTGTACAGGTACCTTGAATTATTCGGAGTGCTAAGAAATTATCTGTCTCACTATACTTCTTTGTATACATACAAGTCCCGTGACGATCAGCCAATAACTTATTTGTTTATCCTATTAGTAGCTAGTTTTCAATTAGACTTTCCTAAGTCAGCACCTAATTGTATTTTATTTTCTATTGACAAAAAAAATGCTTTTACTTGTAAAATATGGTTAGAGAAAAATGGTAGATCGGCTATAATTGGGGATATAATATCATAAAGCATAACTTGTATTAAACTGTTGAAGCAAATTTATTCAAAAATGGAGAAATTTTAAGGTTTAATAGCTAGATACTGTATGCGAATAATAGGGATTAAAAAACTGAAAAAACTTATTTAATATGATAATAAATTTTCTAAATATTTTCATAATTAAATGATATTGATAAATATTTTTACAAGTTTAGTTTAAAAAACCAAGTATTCCGAAAACTATTGCCATTAAAATCCTTTGAATTAATACTACCAATAAACATTTTTTTACTAGTGTAGAAAAAATATTAAATGTAGATACTTATTTTACATAATTTACATAATAGAACACAATACTATAAAAATGAATTATTTTTTAAAATGGTAAATCTTAATTGTTTGTTAGTAGAATGTGGTAAACTTGTAGATCTACCTTTAAAGTAGTAGATAGGGTACTTTCTCAGTTAATGCTGCTTTTTTTTCATAGTTTACATTAGAAATGTGATGCATTATGATTGCTGTTGACATACATATAATTACAAATAGGTACCCAAACAAAAATTAAAGTATTGAGGGAAGTATGAAAATTTTTGTAAGTTATCAAAAAGTGTGATAAAGAAAATTTATGTTGCCTTACTCTTGTGAAAATACACAACAATTTAATATTTCTAATAGTTCTTGTTTTGCTGACATTTATAGGCAATATTTCTTACATTTATAAAAGCTTGCATTTTGTATCATGGGCATAAAAATGGATTCGAAGAAAGATAACTCAGGTAGCCTGAGAAAAAGACTGCAGTGTCCCCCGTGTGGGTGGCTGCAAATGGCAATTTTAGGTATTACATATATTTTGTTAATTGTAGTTTCTCATTCTAAAATGTAGGGTTACAGTGGTAACTTGTATCAGTTAAGCCACTCCTTTTATTTAAGTTTATGTACTCGGTGTCCAAATAAGAAAGGATGCCTGCTGTATCTTGGAAACTATTTATCACACAGCATTAGGGAAAAAATATTTTTAGTAAAACTGGTCAAGAAAAATAGCTGGAAATTATTTTCAAGTTTCTAAAACTACCGTGAGATGGAGCAACCGCAACGGATTTTTTCTCCAAAATTAGCTAGTATTAGTTACAATTTTAATAACATCAGCAAAAACTCTAACCAATTCTGCATAAGTTTGGTAAAGGACTTAATGTTGTATTTCCAATAAAAAGGAAGGGGGAAGATGATAAATAAGGCAAAGTTCAAATAACTCTTTCTTCTATATCTTTTATCAAAAGTGGTTCAAGTGGGTACTCAGTGTCGGCTAGTTTGTAGTTCACCAACTAGAGGGCGTTTAAGTAAAACTTGGTTTTTTGAGATTTCCTCAAGGAAGTTAAATACAATGATATAATAATTTTATTGTAGGTTTAAAGAAAAAAATGCCTACACTCTGACCGCGTTTTGATATCTGCATTCGTTTTTGAGTTATTTCAAAGTAAACCTGTTTTTCAAATAATAAATAATAATAACAATTAATTAAAACAGTCTTTGGGACAGAGTAAAAGAGTAATTACTGTAGAGTAATAGAAAAAATACTGTAAATCATTTTAAAGTTTGTATTGTATCCACTAGAGAACAGAATGAACAATTAAAAACATGAAAATGCCGTGATTAGAGCATTTATTAATTCTAATTTAAATATTAGAAGGCTTGGAAATAAAAACAAGAACAAAAGATTGGTCATTACTTATTTAAGTTAACAATTGTCAATTCAAATATAATTTTTAAATAGGTGTGGCCTTATTAGGATCTAATCTGCATTAAAAATAAGAATTCCAAATGAAATAGCATATAACATGCTGGCAACTGTCAACTTATTAAATAAGTCATGTCGTTTTCCAATCATTTGTTCTTGTTTTTATTTTCAAGCTTACTTGCCTAATATTTTAATTAGAATTAATAAATGCCCTAATCACGATATTTTTATGTTTTCAGTTGTTCATTCTGTTCTCTTGTCGATACAATACAAACTTTAAAATAGTTTCCAGTATTTTTTCTTTTAGTCTACAGGAATTACTCTTTTACTCTGTCAAAAAAACTGTTTTAATTAATTGTCAATATTATTTTTCATGAAAAGCAGGTTACCAAAACGCGGTTTTGGCCAAACTGTAGGCCGATGCAGAATTGGTTAGAGTTTTTGCTGTTGTGATTAAAATTGTACCTAATCTAGCTAATTATGGAGAAAAAATAATAGTTTTTTTTCTCCGGTTGCGTCATCTCGCGGTAGTTTTAGAAACTTGAAAATAATTTTCAGCCATTTCTCTTGGCCATTTTTACTAAAACTATTTTTTCCAACGATGTGCGAGACATAGTCCAGTAACTGAAGACCTGAAAGTACCCAAAGCTGTAAATAAATCTGTACAGTTTTCACTTGTGGCGTAATTCTTAGGTCTTTGCGGATTCTTTCGAGCGAGAAAAAGTTTATCACGATTCCGACGTGGAAACCCGCTAAAAATGCCTCCCCCAAAGACCCATAAATGAGTTTACCGCGACTATCGCCAAAATATGGAATTAAAAAATTTTTGTTTAGACAAAAAATGAAGATCACCTCAAAATCTACCAAAATGGTCCTTACCATTTTTCCGCATCACCAATATTTTTCGCAAAAACGGCCATAGAAAATTCCATAACATTCCACACTGGATAGATGTGGTAGTTTCTTACCGCAAGTCACTGGTGTGATGAATTTACTTACCTGATTTTTAAATAATCATTGGACTTTATTAAAAATAAAAAAGTACATTTAGAAACTCGACACTCTAAGCTTTCAAATCTTGTTCATTGAAAAGCATTTCAATAGATGATGAGTTTTTGATTCGCGTTTATTCTAGATTTTCTAGAAGTTCAGAAACGGCTAAAAAATTCAGATGGGCAAAACAATTTTTTATCAAAACGCAAGAAGGAAATTTTCTGGGATCATTGAACACTGCTTAGGTCTCATTATAAAAAAAAAAAAAAAAAAAAAATAACAAACCATTTTTTCAAAAAATATCAATAAATTAATGAGATACTCTCAAAATATTGTGAAAAAAACTGACCGCTTTTTTTAATATCCTAGAAAAATCAGAATGGACCCAAACTCATATGCAATGATAGGTACGGGTTTTCCCATGAATGATTAAAAAATGTACATTATTGCCCGAGTAATGGAACAATTCGTCCGCCCGCTTATAAGTGAATCCATGAAGATAGCGGCATTCTAACAGTAGAGCGGCAGCTGAAATAAGCGGACAGTTGGGTCCCGTTATCTCGAAAACTATCGATTTGTCGAAAAAAAGGATATGACCATTTTTGTAGATTACAAGGATCTTTATTCTTTGTCTAAACAAAAATTCTCAAATTCGCATATTTTGGCAAATATTAGCGGGAAACCGATTTTTTTGAGATTTAAGGGGCCATTTTCAGCCCTTTCCTACCTGTTAATGTTGATAAACTTTCTTTCGCTCGAAAGCATCCCTAAAGACCTAAGAATTGCGCCACAATGGAAAACTGTACAGATTTATTTACAGCTTTGACCCTTCATTTACTGGACTAACATAGTTTCCGAGATACAGCCACCGGTACAGTAGTTTAGCAATAGATGTTTCTTTTGATTTAATATCTTCAAGTTTTGTTTTTAGATCACACCTATGGAAATAAATCCCATATAATTTGATGACACACTTACAAAATTTTATTTTTTACATAATTGCATTGATAATTAAAATTTTATGTAAATTCTGAGGCTAATTCTTTAGTATATATTTATCATAAGTACATTTCCATTTTGTTTTTTATAAATAGAATAATTATAAAAACTATATTATATTTTAAGTCCAATGGATGTATGCAAACGTGTTTTTATTAAGTGCACTACATCTTTAATTGTAAAGCTGCATTTTATGTGTTAAAAAAGGCTCCTGTAACTTATTGCAATAGCTTTCCTTTGCCTTAATTCTGTAAAAAAGATGTTCATATTTAAATATACTCAAAACTTCATGATATGTCATCATAACAAAAAAATGCTTAAATTTCAATGTTTAATATAAAAGAATCATTTGTCAAATTCCATAATTTTTTTTTTTTTTGGGCCACTATGATCAAGTTCCCCACTAACATTTCTTTGCTCCTTTTGCTTTTATCTATCATATGTCATGTGTTCTATTAGCAGATCATTTGCTGCAAGACCATTTGACATAAAAATGTGTGTGTGTGTGTGTGTGTGTGTGTGTGTGTACAGTGACGGCCATTAAATCTTAGACAAAAAATTTGTCAAATTTTGACTTTTCTACCAATTTATGTAAATCGCTCTTTTTTACCTTGTTTTACTTTTAATTACTATAAATAAAGCAAAAGGTAAAAGAAAATATTTATATTTTATAAAAACTAAGTAACAAATTAATGAATTAATTAACAATTTAATAAATTTAAACAGACTTAAATATCCTTCCAAAGAAGTGTAATTTTATGGCGGCCCCGTTTTTTTCTAAGACAGAGTTTAGCCTCGAGTTTAGCCTTCCAGGCATCGAATGGACCAAAGCCCGGGCGTAGTCCGGATTTCCTCGTAACTCATTCCACGCCTCTAAAATTTTATCTCTAAGTTTATTTACATTTTGCGGCCTAAACTCATTTTCCCTATTTATTTTTTTAACTAATAAGCCCCAAACATTTTCCATAACATTTAAATCCGGACTATGTGTGGGCCACGGGACAACCCTGATACGCTGCTCTTCGATCCATTCATCGACTTGCCGGCCGTATGAACGGGACACTTATTTTGCTGCAAGATAAAATTTGTCCGGAAATCGATCCACTACAGAAGGAAACATGATATTCTGTTGTAGATCTGGATATACCTCCGCGTTGAACCTTCCTTCGATAAAATAACATACACCAAGTCCTTGTACACTCAGCCACCCCCAAACATTTGCCGAAAATCGCTCACTTCTTCTGTCCTTTTGGGTATATTTTTCATCAAATTGTGTTCCTTGAGGCCTGTATACCTTAAGTATCCCATTGTAGCACGACTGAAACACTTTTTCATCAGTAAATATTATATTTTTCCAAAAAATCGGAGGTTACAACTAAAATTGTAGAGCAAATCCAATGCGTTGTTTTTTATTTGCATTTGGTAAAAACGGTTTTAAGGCTGCCGGTTATTCTGCGCCGTGCCGTTCTAACCGATGCTGGGAAATGGCTTTACGTTTTTGCTGTAACTACAGATTTAAGTAGTTGGTTTCTCAAAACATTAACTAAATTATTGTGTTGTTTTTGATTCAATAGTTTGGGTCAACCACTTCCAGCTCTTCTCTCAAAGAAGTGTGTCTCCTGCCATTTTTTTTTAACAAAATGAATAGTACTCTTCGGGATGTTAAGCTCTTCCGCCACATTCCTTTCTGGCCAACCTCTCTGCACAATATAATGAATAATTAATACTTTTTGATCCAAAGGTAAGTTTGGCATTTAAAAAAATATTTTTAGACACTGACAACGGAAACTTTATTAGGTTTTTCAACAGGTATTTATATTCAGTAAAATTTATTATTTATTTTACGAAAGGGAAAAAGAATTGCCCAAGATTTAATGGCCGTTACTGTACATATTTCTTTAAAAAGTCTACCAAGACATAAAAATAAAAGTGGTTTTGATAAGTGACATTTTTATAATTGCTTTATTCTGCAAATATTAAGTATCTATATAGGTGTCTAAATTACCTACTTAATAATAGGATTACAAGTTTTTAAGATATAACCTTTACACCTAAGATTTTTCATGTTGTGAAGTTCCAGTTGTATTTTTCTGTAAGATGTTATGAATTTAATGCCAGATTTTAAAATAAGCTGTGTTGCCCAATCATTAATATGTATTCTTAAAGGGAAACAAAATCCCACAGTTCATGAAATATACGGGATGGTTATGAAACTAAAATTACTTTATTTTTGCTCTTTCAGGCGTCCCTCCATAAGGAAATTTATTAATAAAATAGCCCAACATATTGGTGGAGTGCCAGGAATTAATCAAAACCTTGATAACAACCGCGTTCCCCCTGTAGGCTTCCAGACATGGGGTCCCGATGACACTCCTGGTGTGACTGGACTTAAAAACCATGGAAATACTTGCTTTATAAACGCTGTTCTTCAGTGTATTTCACACACTGATGTTTTAGCAGAGTACTTTGTGTTGGACAAGTACAAGATAGACTTGTCAAGGAGGAATAAATTAAATTCCAAGAAGTATGGTACAAAGGGTGAGTTCTATATTATTTTTTTCTCCGTTCAGTTTATATGTTTTAAATTGGTCTTTTTTTTAGGTGAAGTAACAGAGCAACTAGCATTGCTTTTAAAAGCCCTGTGGGCATGTCAGTACAGTCCAGAATTAAGTACTAATTTTAAGCAAGTTGTGGAAAGACATGGGTCACAGTACAAAGGGAATCAGCAACATGATGCTCTGGAGTTTTTGCAGTGGTTACTGGATAAAGTGCATGAGGACTTGAATACAGCTTCTAAGAAAAAGTATAAAAGTATTAAGGTAAGTCATTATTTGACTTTTAGTGTGGTTATGGGCAAATCAGAATAATTATTCTTTATTAAATATGGTTTTACTTTACAAAATACACAATTGGATTATAAATGTTTGTGTTTTTATCCTTAAGTTATTTAGGTGATTTCAAAATAAAACCTGAAAGTGATATTCTTCTAATATTATTTAAACTGTCACGTCAGTGTATCATTGTATACCTTTCATATTTAGGAGGTTTTTCACAGGGTTTGACCATTTTAAAGCAGTTTTATTCAGTGATTTAAATTGCATGTTTTTTTTTTTAATTTTAACTAATTATTTATATAAAAAAAATATAAATATGGGTAAAAGCATGATTTATTATTAAATAAACATAAATCGTTATTATTTTTGATATTTTGTTTCTTCAAACAAAAAGTAGAGATGGTACAGGGTGTAATTTAATTGATGGCTAAAAATGCAGGATGTGATTTTTCAACTCATTTTAAGACTAAAAGTCCATATAAACAGATATGCGCAAGGAGCTCATTTTTGAGATACAGGGTGTTAAAATTTTAAGAAAAAAATATTTTTTTATTGTAATTTTCATACCACTTTAAATATTTTTATGAAAATTGGTGTAAGGCGTTTATGCATTAAAGAGCATTTTTTGACCTATGAAACATTTTTTTATTTCCAACAGTTAAAAGTTATCTTATTAAATAAATTATTGTTCAAAGTTACATAAATCGTTTTTTCTCGTAATTGGTCCAATGAGATGCAAATAAGTCAATTTATTTTTTTTAATGGTAAAACGGTGAGTCGTACAAAAAAAAGTCAAGTAACCAAATTTGTTTTAAATTGACCGGGGACACCAAAAATAATTTTTGTTTTAAGAGAAAGCAGTGGCGTACTACTTTTTCCTTCAAAAATATCTAGTCAGAGTCCAGTACGGACGCCACTGTTGGAAATAAAAAAATGTTTCTTAGGTCAAAAAATTCTCTTTAATGCATAAACGCCTTACACCAATTTTCATAAAAATATTTAAAGTGGTATATATATACCCATTTTGTATTAAATTCTTCAATACTTAATAATAAAGTAAAATCGTTTCTGCACTTTGTTAATTACTTTCTTTGTAAAAAATAATAAAATAAACATGACAAAAACTTACTCTTTCGTAATGCCGACAGAAGTAGAAACACAGTAACAAACGCCAAAAATTACTTAATAATATAAAATTTTTAAACCATTATTTGTATTGATATATATCATAAAAAATCATTTGATTTATATATCGGATATATTTCATGATATATATCCATTGATATATAAGCTCAAACCCTGATTTTCACGGTAGTATATATACAGGAATACTAGGTTTCCTGACTTTTCTACTCCCTATGTTCAAGTGAATGAGCCCAAAAAAAGACAAAAACGTTTCTACTAAGGCTCATGACTCATGGTGCAACAGCACACTGCTTTAGTGTAGGTAAAAAATTTTCATCTTCATCAGGAATGTTTTAATGTTTTTTTTTTAACCCACCATTGTAGGGCTATTATATTTGGTAAAAGCCCCTTTAAAAATGAATTGATAAAAATTGTTCCATTTTGCTTGGAGTTTTATAATAAATGAAAGTTAATCCTTTTTATATATTCCTTTTTTAGTATTTAAAGCTTGGTTGTTCTCTGCATCAGTCAGATTAGTTACATCTAAAATATAGCCTATAAAGTGATATTCCTTAAGTTCCCGTTTGTATTGGTTAACAGTAAGTCTAAATAGTCGTCTAATACACTATTCAATTCATTTCATATTTCTATTGTGATAGATAGAAAACATTTTTTTTTAATTTCTCAGGTACCTACCATGGCTATAGGCTTTAAGGTTTTTGATTAATCCTGGGCTAATTTTTTAACACTAAAGTTTAAAACATTTTGGTGTATTGTCGATTCTATTTTTTTGAATTTTTTTACATACTCGTAACATAACACTTTCTCCCATTGGCTTACATACCGGGTGGTGCGTCGCCGAGCAGCAGAGTTAATTATTGGCTTCCCTGTACATTTTACAGAAAAAAATGTAAGATAACTTTTTGAAGAGACCAATCTGACAAACTTTCGTGCCAAGTTTCAAAAAATTTTAATAAGCGAATCTTGAATTCAACAAGACAAAAAGACAAAAGACAAAAAGTTTATTAATGTTAGACACCCAACCGGCCTTACACAGGTCCAAAGGTTTAAGTACAATTTGCAAATATAATAAATAATAACAATACATAGTAAATCATTTGAAAATTACAATTTAAATCTGCAGTCAACAGAAGGAGATTATAAATGGACCCATAAAATTTTATTAGACAATTATGTCACTAAAATTGTTTTTGTAATATTCCTCTAGTGAATAGAAACATTTTGAAAGCAAATATTTTTTTACTACAAATTTAAATTTTTTGGAAGGTAGCTGAGTTATAGAAAGTGCCAAGAAATTAAATAATTTAGGACCATATATGATATGCCTGTCCTAATTTTATTTATTCTGTGATATTTGGAATATATATTTTTCCTATTTCTCGTTAGATGGGAATGTGTGCCTTCATGTGTTGTGTAGTTTGTGTTATTGTCTTTTTTGTAAAGTAAACAATGTAAAATATAGTGAAGTCTACTCCCTTTATGACCCGTATAGCTCTTCGCTGTAAACTAAAAATATGCTTACTATTTGGAACATGGCCCCAAGCAAGCAATGCATATGTAGCCTTTGATTCAAAACATGAGTAATATGCTGTTAGGACAACATTTAACAAAACTGTTTGTGATAAATTTTGAAGTGCATACACACGGGAAGCCAGTTTTTTAGATAGGTACTTAATATGTGAGTTCCAACTTAATTTGGGTTCGATGTGGAGGCCCAGAAAACGGACCGATTCAAGCGTGTTTATATGCCCTATATGCTTCAATGTAAAAAACATATGCTCTGTTTTTGCCTCATTTAAGCTTAGCTGGTTTGCTGTGAACTAATCAGCAACCCTCATCTATGTATCCACCTCCTTCTCTCTCAGATGATCTAGATCATTATCCTGCAATACTACAGTTGTATCATCCGCCAAAAGTATGAATTCAGCATCGGGACCGCCCGTTGATCGTTGATATATTCAATTGAATTGATACAACTGTTGTATTTAGTTGTATAAGATGAAATCTATTGGCAAGCAATCTCACCTAAAAAATCGCCAATATGGGGATGTCCCAATGTATCTATTGTTTAATATAAAAATGCACGTCTATCTTTAGTAATTATTGTAAAACAAACTATGGATTCCTTGTCAAGAAGCCATCAATAGTCATGTTAACAGTAGGTCAAGAAAGCTCTCCAAAACATTTCGTTTTTTTTTAATAAATAAAATAAAAGTCCAACTAAAAGGTTTGTAACAAAATGATTTTCCTGAAAGAGAAATATATAGGTCTTAACAATTCGATCTCTCTTTTCATATGCGAAAAAAAAGTTAAAAAGAAAAACAATTTAAAAAATCATGATTTTTTTTTCAATCCTGGTTTATTATTTTAATAGAATATTACTCAAACAAGTACGATTTTATTTTAAAAAATTATAGGTTACTTTCTATTTAGGCTCTATATTAAGTTATAAACAACTTTGTTTTACTATTATTTTGTGTTGTGGTTAGTAAGTAATGACTATAATACATGTAAAGGGCGGTCGGAGTTTCCATATTGGGGCCACAAAAGCCCTTTCTACTGATTTGATAAAAGCCAATACGTGCGCGAGTGCTCCTTTGAACCAATCATAATTTATAATTGGTTAATGTAGAATATAAAAAACCAAATGTTTGTTCATGAAATAATATTGATTCCATTATTAGTCGGTAAACGTATGTGTTTATGACTTGCTAAATTTATTTGTTTATTTATTCATCAAACAGTACATACAGAGTATATCAAAACAGTACACAGAAACAAAAATTTACACTTTCCATAAACGCTAAGAATCTACAATTATTATGACATGTTTGTCATGAACACTCCCCTAGTTTAAAAAGAAAACAACAATTAATAGAAGAGAAAAAAAAATCACTTACATTATTATAATATAAACAGAGAGATACTGTAATAAAATACAATCAGTCGACAGCAAAGATTGGCAGTCGACAGCAAGTTATAATTTGCAGTATTCTTGGTGAGATACAAGTATGATTTTAGTTTTTTCGTAAACGTGGGCAAGGTGCAGTTTAGATCAAAATTAGGAGAAATATATGTGTTAAAATACCTTATCATGCGATTCATAACACTATTTCTGCTCATCTGTGCGATCTCTATTGATCGCGAATGTATTATGAAGACGAGTATCTCGAGAAGGCACACAAAAGTTAGGTAGGTAGGTAGGTTTAAAGTGAGTGGGTATAACACCCTTCCACCGCGACCGATCGGTCTATTGTGGCTCACACCCTTTTATATTTCTCCCACCAGGTCCAGACTTCTAATAAGTCTGATGATCCTGTTGGGAGAGAGATCTTTCACCTCCCCCGGCAACAGGATTGCGAATCTTAATCGTGTCATTGCTGGGCACAAACACAGTATAAACATTTTTTATCCTCTCTCGCTGTTCTTTAGCACAGGTTAAAAAGAAATAGTCAGATAAACGGGTTCAACGCGGTATGTCGCCAAAATTTGATGCTTGTCTTCTGCCGATTCATCCCCTTCCATGCACATGCGGCACTCGGCGTCTTCCGCTAGGCCGATCTTGTGCGCATGTGGTATTTCAATCTGCAGTGTCCCGTGTACAGTCCCACTAGAGTTTTAAGGTGTACCCTTGGTTGTTTCAGTAGTTTGACAATACATTGTTGGTTCGGTGGGCTTATAAAGGCTTTCGAGTGTGTCCAAGCTGATATGAACTGCTTGGCAATTCCATAAGATATACCGATGACCTGTTCCGGCCCTGTGAATTTCGTTTGCGCCCCCCTTTTGGCAAGGAGGTCTGCGAATTCATTACCCTCTAGGCTGGTGTGTCCAGGTATCCACAATAATGTAACCTTATTGTTTTGACCCAGTTTGGTCAGCGCATCCTTGCAATTCCAGACGGTTTTCGAATTGCACCGGCTGGATTCAAGAGCCTTAAGAGCTGCTTGACTATCGGAGAATATTTTAACTGTCTTACGTGTGCAGTGCCGATCAACCAGCGATCTAGCACACATCTCAATAGCAAATATTTCCGCTTGAAATATGGTTGCAAGATTGCCAAGGCTGAAGGAAAACTCTGCCCTCGGCCTCTGTCCATATATTCCAGCTCCAACATAAAAGTTAATGATCGCCAGAAGATCGGGGCAGTTTATGATATTTTTAAACATTTAAAATCTATTTATTACAGTTAGGAAAAGTGTACAGACTTTTAGGCAATTAATACTCAATAAATGCAGTCGCTGGTGGTGCGATACAATACTTTTATCCATATCAAGTCTATAAAGTAAGAAATTTGCAAATTTTATGTGAACACGTTCAACTCACCTAACTTAAGTCTGATAGGCAGGGTAAACTGATAATACAACCATACTTCAGGTGACCTCCGTACTAAAGAATAATAAAGGGATTTCAATACCTGGATGTTCGAGAATTCCCAACAACGTCTTATTATAAAACCCATCATTTTAAATGCTTTAGCAAGGATGTAATTTATGTGGTCATTAAATCTTAATTTAGTGTCAAATATGACTCCAAGGTCCTTAATAAAATTGACTTTGGGTATAATTGAGTCGTTGATATAGTAAGAATGTAAAATCGGATTTTTTTTTGAGAATGAAACTGTGCCTTTGCAATATTTAATTCCATTTGGTTTGTTATACCCCAGTCTGTTAATTTGATAATTTCTGATTGTAACTTGAAGCAGTCGTCTATGCGGTTAACATAATTGTAAATTTTTAAGTCATCCGCGTAGAGAAGAAATTTGCAGTTCCTAAACAAATCTTCGGGGTTATGAATAAAAATGAGAAACAGAATTGGTCCCAAGTGTAATCATCCAATACTAGAGAGATACATCAATAACTGATTTGTTTACAGTAATGTAATAAAGTTATGGAGAAAATCCTTAAGAGGAAATCCTTATTATTTAAATCATGTTTATATGATTTCCTTCTTTGTCAGAGAACTTGTTAGTATAACAAATAAGTCGGGAACCTATTGTTTTTTCTTTAACGTAATCATTTTGTTTTTGGTTTCTATCCCGTAGCTTATCAATTGTTATTATCCAGTTTCTCTATCTAACAGAAATGCATTGGTTTTATATCAAAAGTTTGTTTGTTTACAGGCAGGATATCAAGGTAGGATGTAGGATTTAAAGGGTGTGTCTTGTCTCTGAATAAATTGGCAATATAGCAAAGCAAGATATAAAATACACAAATATATAATACCAGAACATATTGTGTCATAATATTTTCGATAAGTGAAAAAAATCAATGTCAAACGTGTCCAAAGATATCCGATCTTTCCGAAAAGTATGTGATAACTATATTTATTTACATGATAAATTTTAAAGGTGTCCAGCATAAATTAGCTTTAATAAATATAAAGAGGTACTAAAATAAAAATTAGGTTTGCTGTTTACTTTAAATATTTTGCGAATTTTTACATTAAAGTTTAAAATTATAATACAATTATTATCTATTGTGGTACTAAGTAATTTTTATTATTTTTTTCTAATAAAAAAGGTTACAATTCGATAGGTTTGTTAAAATCTGACATTGCTGGAAATGCCTACCTATCATTCTAAAATTTACGGTTATGGCATATACATAAAGTGTTTTTCCAAGACTAGTTAAATATGCGGTGGAAACTGTCCCTCTGTTACTGTCACTATAGCACGTGGCAAAGGAAGACGACGGTAAAGTTTTAGCAAATGATATTTTTTTATCTTCTATAAAAATGTGAATTAAAAAAAAATCTGTTCATTTCAAATACATATTAAAAAATATTTCTTATTTTAATTGAAATTGTCACTTTGAGTTTTATATATTTATTCCTTTTTTTTTCTATAATATTTAACTTTATAAATAGATATCAAAACATATATGAATACCCTTTGCATTTATAAATTTAAATAATTGAGTTAATGTATTAAAGCAGCCAAATTTTTCTAATAAAAAAAAGTGAAGGTCTCCACATCCTCTTCCTATAATAAATAGGTGGCCGACTTTAAAATTTGCAATTAGGTAACCAGTCTGGTGACCTTGTTAATAAAAAACTACTTGATTAAAGTAATGCATTTAATTTTAATTATATTTAAGACTATGTGATAAGATAAGATAGTGAGGTGGAGCATTTAATGATTAATATGTAATATAAAATATATTTTGGCTCATAAATTTTTCCTGCAGTGAAATTTTGTTTTTTATAAACCTTATTGCTTTATAAGTCTAGTCGAGAAGTATGTTTCCTGCGAAAAATAGTTAGAAGGCCTCGAAAAATATTAGCGATAGGTTATTCGACGCTTAATGCAAATCTGAGAAAGGTGTTTTGAGGATTTTCGCTGCCAATAAAAATTGCAGTTGTTATTTACATAAAGCAAAAAAAAATAAGCCATTTAGATTTTGGATGATAACTCAAAAACCATAAGAGATAGCGGAAACTGCAAAAAAGATCCTTGAAAAGGTGGAGATTTCCAAAAAAAAGTCCCATCTCCCGGAACTCTATCTTTTAAATGTACAATGAGGGCGAAATTTCGACAGTTTTGTTAATTAAAAATTGTCTACCTTGTTGAAAAATTAACTTTAAGTTAAATTTTAAACGGGAACGGATTCTTTAAAGTGTTCTGAATACAACATCATGTTTTAAATTTTTTTAATTAATATTTAATACCTTAAAAGAATTATTTAGTGTGACGTACTCGGTCTTGACTCCGGGCGCGCAATCAAAAATGTCGCGCGGATGCCCATGTTCAGCGTTAAATTAAAATTATAAATAATGGAGATAGAGTTTCGGAGGTTGGGATCTTTTTTTTGGAAATTTCCGTCTCTTTAAGGATCTTTTTTTGCAGTTTCCGCTATCTCTTATGGTTTTTGAGTTATCATCAAAAATCGAAATGGCTTCCTTGTTTCCCTTTTTTGTTATAACAATTGCAATTTTTATTGACAGAAAAAATCCTCAAAACGCCTTTCTCAGATTTACATTCCGCGTCGAATGAGCTATCGCTCATATTTTTCGAAGCCTTCTAACTATTTTTCACAAGAAACGCTTCTCAACTAGACTATATTAAATTTTTTATACAGTGCATTCGTAAAGTAGTGGACAAATTCGTTAAAATTTTAGGGAATAACTTTTGGAAGAAACGCTTAAACCCATAAAGTTACATTTCTTTTTGTATATTTTTTTACATAGAAATGATATATACAGTAGTCTAAGAGCTGGCTGCAAAAAACCTGGCCTATCGAGTAACCGGATGAAATATGTTTTAAATAATACTACTCACTGTATCTTTTGAAAAAATCCTTTAGTGCCAGGGCAAATATGATGCATAAAATTGCTATGTTTTTTCTAAGGTACATTTTTTAGACATGAACTGTACCAATCGAGTAAACCAAGAAACTAATTCTTAAAATTTAGTTTTTAAGTGAATAAAAAATAATTATAAACAAGTGCCTCGTTAAATCTGATGCTAACCCCATGGCACGACACTTTAATTTTTTTTTGTTGCCTTACTGGACCCATCGAGTAACCGCTTTAAACTATAATCAAATTAAAGTTTAAATATTTCTTATTAAACAAATACATTAGTGCCACTTCTATTCTAGTGACAAATGCCTGGCACGATACTTTATATTTCTTCAAGTCCCATGCTATTACTTATTCAACCTATTATTGAAACATTTGGGAATAAATGAATAAACATCTAATAAAAAGTATAGTGATTTTTATTTATACGAGTATTTTATAAAGTATAAAAATGAAATACAATGCAATTTTTTTCATATATTCTACTATAAAATAATAAAAAACTTGAATATCTAAAAATATACATTGAAACATATATATGGAATTATCATTAAAAATCATCATGATCATCATCGTCATGATCATCGTCACTACTGTCATGATCATCGTCACTTTTGTCATGGGTATCATCATGGTCGCCTTTAATTTCATAATTATTATCATTGTCATTATCGTCATGATCAATATCATTATTTTTGTTGTGATCATCATTATCATAATAATCATCGTCACAATTATCAATTTCATCAAGCTCTACTTCATCAAGTTCTACCATAACAATATCTTCAACTAAAAGAGGTGTTGGATCACCTTAGAACCAAAGCGGTTCAATTTTATTGTCATTAACTGTCCAGCTGCATTGTTCTTGTAAGAAATTAATGCAGTTAGCTTCTGTAGAATTTTGCCACATTAAAGTTGCGTAAATGGTTACTAAAATTTTTTGTTTCAGTGACTTCCAACATGGTGGAAGTTGAGTTGAATCAAATTTTTTTACATTTTTCATAAAATATTCTGCTATAGACGTTGACGTAAATTGATTTTGAAACATTAATAATATCGGATCATTTACATTGTTACAGCTTGTTCCATAAAGTTTACAAGTCTTTTAAATTGTTAGCACGACCACCCAAAAAACACACCTTCATTGTTATCGTTTCAAAGCACTTTTTGCACTTTTTTAACAATAATTAATAAATATACTCCAAAAAATTTTGAAATGCTTTAACAGAACACGTGAGCACTGCACCAGAACTAGTTCAATAACTGAGACGCCCAATGTTTGCATCAAGTTTGGACAGCGTCTCCATGCATCTTTTTCTAATGTTAAATCTCTCTCTCTCGGTAACATGGGGCTTGAAGAAGTATAAAGTATCGTGCCAGGCATTTGTCACTAGAATAGCACTAATGTATTTTTTTAATAAGAAATATTTTAAACTTAATTTGATTATAGTTTAAAGCGGTTACTCGATGTGTACAGGGTGTCCCATTTTGGTTTGCTAATATAGGCTAAATCGGAATCTGTAAGAGTTATCGAAAATCTGACCAAGCACTCACGAGCTCTTTTTTGAGGAAAATAATAATGGCGGAACAGATCATTGGCTATCGCGATTTGTTTGAGAGCTACAGGGTAATTTCTCGATTTCGGCCATTTTGAAATAAGTCCGTATTTTCTTTATTATAGAAGATATTAAAAAAACTAAAAGCAGGTTCTACAGGCACTTTTATGAACAATTCAGTGGCGTACTCGGATTTTTTCTATTGTTTATAGTTTTTGAGAAAAGGTAATAAACTAGGTTTTTTAAATGGGACACCCTATATATTATTAAATTAAAAAATCTACGTTGAATTCTAAGCATTTTTCATATGAAACACTTTGTTCCTAGTCCTAACCGTTTTCGAGATTTTGAATTTTTAAATATATTTAAAAAAAAAAAAAATTAATGGCTGGAGAGCCTGAACGGTTTATTTATGATGATGAGCTAAGTAGCTTCCACCTCGGGTTTTAGTATGGTATCCAACGTGGCGCTTTTCTCTGTTTTGAATAACATTTTATATACCTAAGTAAAGTAAATTCCCTGGGAAATAAACAAATAGTATTATATATTACAATATTTAACATACAAAATACAATTAACAAATAAAACGAAACAAACTAACTACGAAATTTCAATCAAAATATTACATTAAGTGTTCAAACGTTTGCCCATTATTGTTTATACAAAGATGGCATCTCCTGAGCACACTACGAGTCGTTGCATTCCGAATGTGGATATTGGAAATACTCTGAATGGCTTGTTCGAAATTAATTTGCAGTTCATTTATATTGTTTACTCGGTTTAAATAGATTTCCATCTTTTTAATAAACCCCAAAAGAAGAAATCCAGTGAGTCATGTCAGGGTGACCTGGCTGGCCACCTGACAGGTCCGTTATTAGCAATCCACTTGGCACCAAAATTAGTATTTAAGTGATCCACAAGTGCCGCGTTATGGGCTGGCGCCCCATCTTGCTGGAAGAGTTCTTGGCTTTCTCTAAAGGAAGATTATCTATAAAATTAAAATGTTTCTTTCCAAAATATTTAAGTATATTTGAGAATTTAAATTTTCGTGAAATATTTCATAAGCAAGAACTCTATCTCCTAGCAAAGCCACCCAAACATTAAACCCAAATCGTCCTGACGTACCCTTTGTACCTGTTGATGAGGGGTTTTCTTGGGCCCATTGGTGTTGGTTGTGCCTGTTAAATATACCATCGCTGGTCACTCGTGATTCGTCTCCGTCCATATGATTTTACCGGGAAAAATTACCGCAGCATTTAATTGTTGGATACATACCCATTCACAAAACTGATTCTCTCTTTCCGCATCGCCTTCAATCAGAAGATGAGTCTTGCGTGACGTATAGCATTTATACTTGTGCTTTTTTAATATACGGCAAGATTTTTGAGCGAGGAACTCCAATATTTGTTTCACGATTCTGGTTGAAGTAGTTGGGTCGGCACCGACGTAAGCCAATACGTTAATGCTAGTTACTTCGTTATTTTCCTTTCTGTAACTTTTTGCCCTCGGTTTTTTAAATGATCCGAAGTTTATCAAATTGTCTACAAGTCTCTTGAAAATTGTCGGAAATGGCTGTTGACGTTCTGGATACCGCTCATAGTATAAATCACAAGCGCTCTGGCTGTGCTTCTTAGATTCAATATAGCATTCAATCATATTATACTTCTCAAAACTTGCATATTTATCCATACTTTAAAGGCAAAATAAATTTAAACTGACAGCTAACGAAAAAAACATGTGTATGCATAAGATGACAACTAGGAGCCATGTAGTGGTCCATGGCCTACTAAGGAATCCTATCATATATTTATCTTTTTCGATGTGAATGCTTATGAAAACCATTTGTATTAATAAATATTTGATATTTTTTGAACTGACAATTTAAAGCATTTCTAGTTAACCTGAAGCTGAGCGTCTTACAAAATAAAACCGTTCAGGCTTCAAAGTCATTATTATTTTTTTAAATATATTTAAAAAATTCAAAATCTCGAAAAAACGGTTAGGACTAGAACAAAAGTGTTTCATATGAAAAATGCTTAGAATTCAACGTAGTTTTTTTTAATTACATATATAGTGTCCCATTTAAAAAAAACCTAGTTTATTACCTTTCTCAAAAACTATAAACAATAGAAAAAATCCGAGTACGCCACTGAATTGTCATAAAAGTGCCTGTAGAACCTGCTTTTAGTTTTTTAATATCTTCTATAATAAAGAAAATACGGACTTTATTTTAAAAATGGCCGAAATCCGAGAAATACCTAGCACTCAAACAAATCGCATAGCCGTGATCTGTTTCCGCCATTATTATTTTCCCTCAAAAAAGAGCTCGTGAGTGCTTGATCAGATTTTCGATAACTCTTTTTACAGATTCGGATTTAGCCTATATTAGCGACCAAAATGGGACACCTGTACAGTAACGCAACAAAAAAAAAATTAAAACAAGTGTCGTGCCATGGGGTTAGCACCAGATTTAACGGGGCACTTGTTTATAATTATTTTTTATTCACTTAAAACTAAATTTTAAAATTTGCAAGTTGCAAGCGGTTACTCGATTGGTACAGTTCATGTCCAAAAAATGTACCTTAGAAAAAACATAGCAATTTTATGCACCATATTTGCCCTGGCACTAAATGATTTTTTCAATAGATACAGTGAGTAGTATTATTTAAAATATATTTTATCCGGTTACTCGATAGACCAGGTTTTTTGCAGCCAGCTCTCGCTCTACAGGGAGATTTCTGTAGGAGGTTTGACTTCATCGATATATTTGTTTTAATGGCAACCCCCATTTTTTATTTTAGGATTTTTTAACCGGTTATGATTGAATTTTGATTAGGGATTAAATAAAAAAAAACGCGTTTGAAATTTTAAAGTACTGATTTTAATGGCAATGAAAACTTTAAAATCAACTAATGCTCAAATAAAGCACTGTTGGCTGCTTTACAGTAGCCGTGTGAAGAATTAATTCTTTTAAACGGTTTAAAATCAGTTAGACATGTTATTTTTGGATTATAAACATAATCTGATAAAAAAAATGCTAAATACAGATCGAAAAAAAAATTTCATTAATATGGACTACCTACTATGTTATTATAATATGAATGGCAATCAAAGTTATTAAAGAAGTTTGAAAACATAGTAATAGAAATAACAAAACACAACTTATCCCAACTAAGAGTTGTTTGATAAAAGGTAACTGACCCTATCGAAATCTAAGTTTGTTTAGTTAGAATCTAAAGTTTACTGATTGTGTCATTTCCTACTAAATACGAGTATATGAAAGCGACAGTCTACCTATATGTAAGTTGATGTCATATTTCCATTTATTAGTTTATTATTGTTGTTGTTTTTAGAAATTCTTACATTCCAAAGCCAATTTGCTGGGTTTATTTGCTTTATTTCGAATTATACAGGGTTCCCCATAATAGACTACCTATATACCTATTTTGTTATTTAAATAAATTCTATCAAATTGAATCAACATATTTTTAATCGAGTAGGCTCTGACACAAAACTAGGAAAAATTGATTTTCGTAAAAGGTTATTTTTCTAATAAAGCATAGTTAGGTTTGAACACATAATTTAATGTTTATTTTTAATTCTCATGGATTATTCAGTTCAACAACGAGTTTTTTTTTGCGTGAAAACATAAAAAGTAACTTAATAGAAAAAGATGAAGCGACAGTACATACCGCTAAAAATTCTAAAAGAGTTCTGCGAGAAGTGTTTAATGGCCGACTCATTTAATTATGTGGGGATTTAAATTGGCTTTTAACTGCACCAGACTTTTTTCTCTGGGGCTATTTAAAGTCAAAGGTTTTTGCATCTCGTCCAGAAAACATCCAATATCTTACAGTACGAATTCCTGAAGAGGTCTGGTGAATAGATCAGGTTTTTCTTTATCGGGTCATGAATCATTTCTTGTAAAATCTGAAAAAGTGCATTGAAGCTAATGGCACTTCTTACTTTAAAAGACGTAATTTTTAAAAGTTTGGATAAGTCGTATGTTATAGTAAATCCCAAAGAGTGAATTTGTACTCAAGTACATAATAAAATGTTAGTTTTATTAAGTTTAACAATTTTACTGAGCAATTAAAATGGGTAGTGGATTATGGAACTCTGCATAAACGCCTTATAAGCTCATTGGAATGAGCATAAGGTTGCTATACAGAGTCTTTGAAATTGCGAGGCGTATCGGGAATATCCGTAATACAGGTATTTCTATTTTTGGCCATGAACATATCTATTTAATGTGATTCATTAAATAGTTTTGCCAGATGGCGCTTGAACAAATCTAAAATATAGAGCATTCTATAAAAACAAGTGTGGCATGAGTTCGCAGATATATATTATCAGCTGATATATATCATGATATAATCACGATATATATCATATTTTCACCTCAATAAATATCGAAAATCTTGGATATATATCAAAGATGAAAAATTATTAATTTTGCAAAAGATTTCTTGCGAAGAATGAAACCTATTGCAGTTGAAACTTTGGATAGAATGCAACGAGTTTGGATTGGAGTGGCTGTTTGGAAATATGGCGGAAGTTAGGAAGTTAGGCGAGGATCTTTAAGGATCAGCCTGCAAATGTTTTAAAACAGTTTAAAAAGCGAAAGGAAATAGTTTTGACACCCGCACATTATTTAGCCAACTTATTGGATCATAGATTTCGTGAACTTCATTTAAGTAAGTAATGTGGAGAAGCAGTTAGCATTTGAATATTTACAAAAGATCAATCCTGAATTTATTTCTATAGCAATGGCTTTAAGCACCGAGTCGAAGCCTATTCCTTCTTATATGTTTAGACAGAGCTTTAAAACGACTCCTCCAATGACGTGGTTAGTTGTGGTTAGTTGTAGAAAAGTACTTCAATTGGTCTGAATTAAAAACTGGTTTTCTAGATATAAAGTAGTGTAAGCGCACGATAGCAGTTTCAGCATCTGCAGGCCTTGAACGTATTTTCTCGACTTTTGGTCTTGTTCACAGCAAACTTAGGAATAAGCTAGGAAATGAAAAAGCTGCCAAGCTTACATTTTTGTTTAGGCACTTTAATCAAAATACTGCAACCAAATGTGTCAATTTGGACTTCGTCTGGGAAATTATGAGACAACAGGAAAATCTGATGCGGTCCTCAGTGCTTCGCTTCTTCCACCATTTTATTAGTCTTAGATTCTAAAGAAGATGAAGTGTGCCACTTGCACACTTGCTACATACGAGTATTTAATGTAATCTGGGTAGTCTTAATAAAAAATATGTGTTTTTTTTTAAGTTTTGATATTTTTAGTTCTTTCACATAATATATTCATACGAACTATCGTTCCTTAAGAAAGTACCTTTATTTTTAAAATTTGTTGTATTGAGTTTGTTAAGATTTTTATAATTTATTTTCATAAAATAAACTTTGAAACGTTGTAATATTTCTGTTTTTATGTTTTATTACTGTTTTAAACACATTATTTTAAAAGCAGAAGTGTTATTATTTAAAAAGTCCGAAAATATCAGAAACATTGATATATATCAACTTTTTGGATATTATATCCGATATATATCGTTAATATCGGATATTTTGATATTTCAATAAATATCATGATATTTATGAACCCTGAAGTATGGACCATACAAAATTAATTTTTAGCAATAGACATTCTTGTGAGCCTTTTTACCCTGACTTTAATTTTTTATTTACTCTCCTGCGTTTTTTAAGAAGTCCACATTATATCGGAAGTTTTTTTTATTATTACATTTAAATCAAATTTAAGATTGGCATTTATTTGTGCCCCAATTTGTGTTTTTTTTAAGTGTATGAAAATTGGCAATATTTATGGGAATTATTAAAAACTCATAAAAAAGTTGTTGTATTATATCGTTTTAAATAATAAACATGTCTAAAAATTCCAAAAAAATTACAGATGTTTCAGTTAGGTGGCTGCTTAATCGGGTATCGTAAGGCATTGCGAATGTTTTAGTTTTTCACATCAGTTACTGCCATCTGTAACTTTTGTATTTTTATTTGAGATATTGTGAGTTTTCGGATAATTTAATAAACAATATAATAATAGTGTTTATTTGTAATAGTGGAAAAGTTATTTTTACTATGCATCATAAATTAACGAAGCAAAAAAAAAACTAAAATTGGACTTGGCCACCCTTGTGTCGTTATACCCCTTTTTAGCCTGACGACACTTTTAAAGGGCCAGACGTGAACGTTAAAGCGTAGTTGCGCCGAAACTACTTTTTTTGAAAAAAGTTATTTGGAAAATGGTTCTATGATAGGCAAAGAAAGAAACTTGAAAAAATAAATTAAATGCAAGGGCCCATTAAATTAGAAACATTTTTTATATATAATTTTTTTTTTAATTTCTATAAATAACGCCTTTTCGACACCGTTTTGGCAATGTTTGACCGATCACATGTGACATTTTAGTGAGCAGTCTGTGTGATTTTTCATTAAATCTAAAGCACAAACTAATTGCAAACTCAAATTGTATTTAAATTCATTAATAAAAATTCTATGATGCGGACTTTTTGGAAGAATTTACCGTATTGTACAGGGTAATACAAATCTTTCATTTTTACTCCACTTTAAAATAAAATTAGTAAATTTATATTTTATACCTCTAAATGATGCATTATTTTTGTTAGCAAGTTATTAAAATAATTAAACCACAAAGTATTGTAACAAGTTTTAACATTTCTCAGGTGAACCTTATTAAATGTGGTTATTGAACCCAATAAACACTAGAATGACCATGTTCATACTGTTTGCAACGAAACATTAACGTCGTCACTAACGACCCAAATTTAGATCTAAACGTATGACCTGAAAAACAATATAATATGATACAGGGCACGTCATAAAAATGTAGCAATCCAAACTGGTATTTTTTTAACCAAGCACTATATTATCTATTTTTTTTTCTTAAAATTCTAGATGCCATTCAAAAAGTAAATTATTTTCAAAATATGGCTCCGATTGTCTAGTTCATATCCCCTTTTCCTAACGGCTTTTGGTTGGTATCCAATTTTTATCATATCGAAAGTTTCAAATTTAGGAAATTGATTACGAGTTACTTTTTATTAAACCGCTACAAGTATATGATTCTTACATTATTTCTCCACGTATTCATTCTCTAAGTCTATGCAGTTTTGTTATCCTTATAACAGTTTCATACTGCAGTTTTTATATAATATTTTTTGTTGGGCGCGAAGCCATTTATGCACAAATTTGGTAACATCATCATTTTCTTGAACTTTTGAGCCGCCTAATACCTCCTTCTGCGATGCAAAGAAATGGAAATCACGTAGTGGAAAATCCGGCCTATAAGGTGAATGAGGCAAAACCTCCCAATGAATTTTTTCGCGAACTTTTGTGTTCGATTAGGCAGGTTATGCATTATTGTGCAGCAGATGACCCGACTCTGTTGAACGGGTTCTACTTTGTGAACGAATACAAGGTTAACTTTTCGGATAATAAAGTCAGAATAATAGGGTGCATTAGGCTGGATCCACACTATAAGGTCGATCACGGTCTTGTAAAATATTATTAAATGGAAAACAATGTGTGCATTCATACTATCCGTAACAGTTAAATTCCGGTCGAATACAACTTCAGTCGCGATCAGTCTTGAAGAAATTTTGTTTGAGCGAGATCGAACTTGTCACGACATGTATAATTAAAGGCGCGTTTACACCAAAGTTGACAACAATATTGTTTGTAGAAAACTAAAAGTTGCTCTTCTCACATTTAGAGAAACAAGTGAAAAACTTGTTGTCAAAGCATTAGCGCGAAAGGTTTAGGCAGTAGTTGCTTATGCAAAGCGTTTAGCAACAAATCTTCCACTTTTAGTTGTCAACTTTTTTTGATCTTTTAAAAAGGCACGTTTACACCAAAGTTGACAACTAAAAGTTGACAAAAAAAGATTTGTAGAAAACTAAAAGTTTTCAACTAAAAGTTGCACTTCTCAAATTAGAGCAACAAGTGGAAGATTTTTTGTAGAAAACTAAAAGTTGCTCTTCTAAAATTTAGAGAAACAAATGGAAAACTTGTTGCCAAAGAATTGGCGCGAAAGGTTTAGGTAGTAGTTCTCCACTAGTTTTCTACAAGTTGCTTGCTTAAAGCGCGCACCAACAAATCTTCCACTTTTAGTTGTCAACTTTCTTTGATCTTTACCGACACTCCGCGGGAAACTAAAATTAAGTTGAAGATTTGTCTCTCCACAAGTGGAAGACAGGAGAAGTTGCTGTATTTTGTAGAAAAAGCAACAAATTGCCGCAACTTGTGGAAAACTAAGTTGAAGACTTTGGTGTAAACGCGACGACACTCCGGGGGAAAACAAAATTTAGTGGAAGATTTGTCTCTCCACAAGTGGAAGACAGAAAAAGTTGCTGTATTTTGTAGAAAAAGCAACAAATTGCCGCAACTTTTGGAAAACTTAGTGGAAGACTGTGGTGTGAACGCGGCTTAATGTTTATTTGAAAGATTTTATAAAATTCCTATTGAATGATTGAAAAAAATGAACTGTTTGCTTTCTCATTTTGGCAGTTATTTAATTAAAACAGTTGAAATGACTATGACATTATGCACACCATCTAGATACCCCATTGCTAGAATGTTAAGGTAGGTAGTTCACTTGTAAAACGTCTTTTCTAAAGAATTAAATAAAATTGAAATATGGGGTTAATGAAAGGGTCTTTTATCTGATTAAAAAAAAAACGTCTATAAAGCGAGATATTAGGGAGATTTTAAGCCACCTATTTGAACAGCAATACACCTTATCCGTTATACAAAGCATGCGTAGTAACACTGAAAAAAGCGACAACGTTATTAACTGACATTAATCAACCTTATTAAAGTTAAAGTTACGTTGTTTGCATTGTGTTATTGCTTCTACACTATTGCCGCCTGTAGAACATTAATAAACAGGTTTTATCATAAAACACTTAAGTTTTGTAATAAAATCATTTCAAACCATAAGTTTTAACTATATAATTTTTTTTATTATATTTATAATTTTTTCCTTAAATAAAAGTAAAATATCTCACACAATTATATGTTATGGCACCGTCCCATTACAAATTTAAGGAAGGAGCATAATGTGCTAGCTTTGTGGATTTAACCTAAAAACTAACTTTTGTGTAAATTTGTGTTTTGAAAAGTTGAGCTGTGGTTAAGAGCAATTATTTCTGTTTTTAAAATGGATAGACTAAAAAAGAGGCTAAGATTTGGAGATTTCTGGATACTGGATACAGCTCTGTTTATTGCTTTGCTGCAAGGCAATCGCCAGCTCTCCCCGATCCAGACACACGTTGTTGTCAACGTGAGCTTTCCCGAGCTTTGTAGGTGGAACTTCTGGATCGTCGGGCTCTGTAACCCCCAGAAATTTCGATCTTTTCCAAAACTTAACTTTGCAAAAAAAATATCGATTCAGGGCACGAACAATGGCGGTCCGACCAAGGACTGCTTCTGGTATCACGCATAACCGTTTTCTGCCAGTACTGCCCCTCCCTGCTGAGCGCCCAACCATCTTCCGCCATTAGGAAAATACCTCAGAAAGAAACAGGTATAGGAATCTTCGTTCACAGCGCTTAGCCCCAGAAAAAGGACTCCATCGTTTGGCTTGATTTTGTCCTTGATCCCCGATGGTAAAAGCTGTTGATACAGCACCTTTAGCCGCCTTCCCGGAAAAAACTATGCTCAAGTTGTGGCCTAAAACCTCCCTATTAATAATCAAAGTGTGCACAACTAACATTGTCGATATCTGTCATGTATGAAAGCCATGCATTCAATTTGGAATATCTCGAAAACGGTTTTTATGATTTTTTTTTAAAAACTAATGTAATATAAATCAGAGTATTAGACAATTTAAAAAAAAACCTGATTTTTTTGACCGTTTTGTTAAAAAGATTGATTTTTGAAAATTTACCAGGTCTTTTTGTTATTAAGAAATAGTGTACACCATTTTATTCTTTTTTACGTTATCGCCCTTATGGAAGGTGTATTTTAGGACTAGGTGGGTCCAAATAGTGTAAAATATAACCGAATAACGAACAGACTGCATTTGTTGTGTGTACAGTCTCCGACAAAAATAATATTTTCAAGCATTAAGAACCTTTAACTTTTAGTAAAGCGTATTCAATATTATTTGGAACTGTATCATGAATTAAACTTAAATAGGAAAATAGATAACTATCCGTACTGGTACTAGTCCAGGCCCGTTCAACAATCAATTTTTGTTAGAGAAAAATGGGCGAGACGAAGATTAAAGTTGTTAATCCTAGATTAGGGTTTGAATTGTGTTTGGTTCTGAGAATGGAATTCCGGGTGATATTTCAACCTCTCCCGCATCTTTTTGGGTTTGGATTTTATAGCCAGCAACAGAATCGAAACTGTCACTTTTTGATCAACTATATTTTGTGTCCTACTTTCCGGATGCTCTCTGTATAATTTAAAATAATTTCAAAATGTTCATTACTTACACACCACAGCAGTGCATTTTGTTTACACATTTTATCTGTGTGGCATATATTTATTTTATTGATTTATTTACTCATATTTAGTTAGGCCAATATATCTACCCAAAATAAGCTTTTGTATTATTTCTTTTAGTCTACGAAGGCATTTTAAAATCACCCTGTAAGTAAACAGTTTTATTAACTCATTAATAATCAATCAAAACAAACACATACACTTAGTCCTTTTTAGAACAAAAAAGGACTTCATGAAGGTCTTGTTTACGCCTAACCTTAGCAAATAATAAATAAGTCATCCGATTGTCCATGACTGAAATAATCTAACTGTTGATTTAATAAACAACATTGTTTGCTAAAATAATTTAATAACGTAGTTCCTTGTTTATGTCATTATCGGAATAAAATTATTTGAGTTATTTCCTTAATTAATTAGACTTGATTTTCATTCAATTTAATAATTTTGCAATTTTTATTTTAAAGCGGTTTACTAAAAAAATGTTTGTGATAAAGTATAATCGATTTAGTTGGACAACTGTTACACTGATATCACGTGAAATTATAATGAAGAAGTTCAGTAATGGCCAAGTAGGTGTAGCAGCAACACTCCGCTCTTTTGGAAATTTCCCGAAATTTAAGCAATGCATTTACTAAACAGGGTTCTAATTTTTTAAAATATTTCCTTCGGGGATATACCTACTAGGCCAGCTTTGCCAAGCGGCAAAGCTGGCCTAGATAACTTGAAAACCTTTGGAGATACATCACTAACCGAAACGTTGTGTAACAAATAACAAATTAAGACAATGGAAGTCCAAGATTTTAGTGTTATTGAAACCATTACATTGTCTAACACTTTCAAGGAAACCTATGTATGTTGCAATAAATTCCTATTAACCTCTAACGGACATTAAAAAACAATAAGGCATACCTACTTAAAAATAAATATAGTAAAAGATTTTGAAGTAATCTAAAAGATAAATTAGAATATCATAGTTTCTTTTACTTTATTATTAACTAGATGAAAAGCCTGTCTCCGCTAGGCGAGAGACAATATTAAGTAGCCTCTGTCTCCGTAAGACGCCTTCCGTACGGCTAACGGTAAAAAACACTTTTTTGTTCCTTTTTTTGTCCCGGGGCCGAAATTCAAAAAACGGGCTTCGTTAGGTTCTAGCCACTGCTAAAGACTACCACTGTGCCAAATTTCATGATTTTAGCTCAAGCCATAACTTCAGAATTACGTGGACCGCCAAATAAATATATATATATACCTACCTACATATGAATATATCCACATTAGCAAATTTTATATATGGATAAGTGCCTTTGTTCACTAGAGTCCGGAAATTACCTCGAGCTTTGATCCCAAATTTAACCAAGGGGCTTATTGGTATGAATTCATTTTAGTTTTTACAAACTTTACAGATTTATAGGTATACTAGATGAAAAGCCTGTCTCCGCCAGGCGAGAGACAATATTAAGTGGCCTCTGTCTCCGTAAGACGCCTTCCGTACTGCTAAGGGTAAAAAAACACTTTTTGCTCCTATTTTTGTCCAGGCTGCGAAATTCAAAAAACGGGCTTTGTTAGGTTCTAGCCACTGCTAAAGACTACCACTGTGCCAAATTTCATGATTTTAGCTCAAGCCATAACTTCAGAATCACGTGGACATATAATATATATATATATATATATATATATATATATATATATATATATATATATATATATATATATATATATATATATATATATATATATATACATATACCTACCTACATATAAATATATCCACATTAGCAAATTTTATATATAGATTATTTATTTTTCCTTCAACATTACATTGTTAACAAAACATTACCAAAACCTCTAGTCCAGATCCATTAGTTTTTCAATATTTTTTTTATAAATTTAAAACTCAGCTATAAATTATAGCTACAAATCTTAGCCCTCTAGACACTATCCGGTCTTGTATGATTGATTGATTTATTTTTATTTATTTACACATTTAGGATAGGACAGAACCATGGTCCCATAAAAGTATCCACTTTATAAAATTATTCTTAAAAAAAGCAAAGATTCGGGGCTTATTGGTGTGAATTCATTTCAGTTTTTACAAACTTTACAGATTTATAGATATATTATATGCTTTTTTTCAACTTTACATTGTTAACACAAAATTAACAAAACCTTAGTCGTTCCATTAGTTTTTTAAAATATTTTTTTAATAAATTTAAAACCAAGGTGGTGATAATAAGGTCCAAACCAGCAACGGTCCCATAAATTATAACTACAAATCTTAGCCCTCTAGACACTATCCTGTCTTGTATGATTGATTGATTTATTTTATTTATTTACAAATTTAGGATAGAACAGAACCATGGTCCCATAAAAATATCCACTTTTAAAAATTATTAAAAAAGATTTTACCGTTTATAAAATAGATGTTGTTATGTGTTTAGTGTCTAAATTTTATTTATGGTTTTATTACAAATTTAACCGGTTTTAATTAAACGCTGTTACATAAGTTAACACCCATTTATATAATAATAAAATTAATATAATTCAAACAGTGCACCAGCGACACTGGAGTATATTGCAAAACACGCGATTAGATAAATATTAACAAAACTGTTATTGCAAAAAAAAATAAAACAAAACACCAAAGAAAAAAATTGCTTGCCTGTCCCCTATTATTTTTTGGGCATATGAAAACTCGGCCGATAATAAGAATTAAACCCTTACCATAAAAATATGACCCAAAAAAGGTATGTAAACTCGACCGGTAGTTAAAGAATGGACCGTAAATCCGATAAGAAAACTGGGCCGTTTATAAAATGCAAAAACATTTGGGGTTTTCAGGAACACTAATATAAAGACCAGTAAGACATTATGATACTTATATTTATTATTAATTGGGAAAAATAAAAAGCTGCTTTGCTAACCAAAACTATTCATGACCGACCAGAACCTAAGTACTTGACAAAATTTGACCACCGGCCGAGTTAACAAGTGTGATTACAGGTTATAAAATATTTACCGGCCCAGTTTTCATAGGATAAAAAATATGACAATGCTAAATCGGCCGAGTTTTCAATCGCTGTCTAGCGATGGAAAATATTTCTAGACGTCACTTACTTAACCTCTATTCCCCTATCTTTAAATTATATGTATATTTTGCAATATAACATTTACCGTTACTTTCCTTAATTTTCTTTACAACATGACGTTGGCATTATGTTCAGGTTAGTTTGTTTATTAACTGAAAGTACGTATATACACGTCAATAACTCAAACGTCACACTTGTACGCCTCATATTCGTTTCTATAAATAATTCAAACTATTTTTACTTAACTTGCCCGAAGCAAATTAAACATTTCTATTGTCTTGTGGATTTCCTTATTTACACAAGCATTATTTGTGTTTAGTTTTAAAGGCGTTGAAAAAATATATAAAGCTGGCATGGCGCTAGATATCTGGTATCGACTGGATTCTGAAGATAATTTTAATTTATTTTTATTGTTTAAGATAAAATAAGCAAAAATTTGTAAAACTAGCCAAGTAACCACAACTAAATACTGCCTCCTGCTCTTTTTTTAGGGACCGTTCAAGTATTACGAAAGCAGATTTGCTACAATTATTTACCCCTCCCTCCCCCATGTCTGCAAAAGTAAGCAAAGCTCTTACCCCCCTCCCATGCTTACGTAAACATTGGTATATGCATTTTTCTTTTAATTTGTGGGTTGTCATATGTATTAGACCCCCTCCCACCCCCATGTCATCAAAAATAAGCAAAACAAAGACCCCCCGCCCCCTCCTATAGTGCTTACACTGTATTGAAAACTATAGTGTATTTATTTATATTTAAACTGACAAAAAACGAGTCATAAATCTCCGGTAGCAAAAAAAACATAATATATCCTAAGTAAAAATCCGTACAGGTCCCATAAAACCTTTCTTTGGCCGGGCTATTCTAAGAAGGTTTAAAAACCATTCTTTATGATAAGATTAGTTAATCGACAAATTACTTGAATATAGACTTTTTCTAAAACAAAGCAATTTTTCGCTAAATTATTTTGATAAACGGTTTTAATATGAGAAGATTTGTTTTTATAGATTTTTTAGTAGTGGAGCAAATCAGTAATAGTTATTTTAATCTGGACAAAATCTTATTGTAGGTTATGTTTATTTATATTGTATATGTAAATTTTTCGCTAAGCCCATTTTGTATTTTGTGTAATATATTATATCAGTTTCCATCTTCAATTTAATATTAATACCGTTAAGTATAAAAAGAGAAAGTACTAACTTTCTAGGTATTTAACTTCTAGAACAAACAAAATCATTCTAATCCAAAAGTTAGATTATACCTTTAAAGTGTTTATAAGTTATCTAAAGGCGATATTTTGTTGTATATAAATCGGTAGGTATCTAAAGCAGGATATTTGTATACTTAAATTAAAGTGATCTTCACACATATAAACATTTGAATGCGATACAAAGCTGTTTGGATCTCTTCGAGCTAATTGTAACACTTTTTTCGCCTTTTAGGATTTGTTGGGACAGATATAAACAGTTTTTGTGATGTTTTCGGAGAAGTATTGGTACATTGTGGCACTACACACCATTTATATACCATTTTAGCCAATAAATTGAGAAATTATTAACAAAATTCACTGTAGTTGCACTCGTTGTTAACTTGTTTACTTGCATATGACGTCACGCAAAACATATGTTGACGCCATTACAGAGACAGCGTTTTTAGCGCGAATTTTATAATTTAAACTTTAACATTGAGTTTTATTGAAAATACAGCAGATTTCCTAGAAATATAAAATGTATTGTGTTTGTTAGGTAATAAAGAATAATTTAAAACGATTTTTTAAAATCAGATTTTGCAATCTGATTGAACCTGACTTTTTGAGGTCATAATTGTCTTAGAATTACCTATTAAACTACAAACCAGAGATTTAAGGAACATTAAAATGAGCAATTTTCGTACTTACTCAGTCTAATGGTTAGGTTCTATCTACAGAGCAAGGTCTACTAAGAAAAACAAAAAAGACATGAGACCCCTTTTTCCAAATTTTTCCATTTATTCATTTAAAGAAAAATAGGAAAAATCCCACTTATGTAAAAAAAAAGTTCTTATCAAAAATTTTTGGGGCCCTCTTCCGTATTAAGATCAAAAATTAAACCAAGTTCTGTCACAATTTTTTTTCATTTTTTTAACTTAAGGGTTTTTTTTACTAACTGTCTGTGTTAATGAAAAATCTATATTGATAAAAAAGACGTTAATATAGAAAAATCCAAAAAATTTTTCCGTAAAAAAAAAAGGGGCAAATTTGTGAACAGGACTGGGCCTAGTTTTATATCTCAGTATTTTAAGAGGGGATTTTTGGATAAAATTTTTGGGGATCTTTTTTAAAAAAAGGTTTTTTAAATTTTTTTTAAAAAGGGGATATTGTAAAAAAAAAATTTTTAAAAAAGGCTACAGACAATTTTTTTTTAAAAGTATACTTCTAATTGTAATTTTTGACGCCCAAAAAAAATTTTTAGTAAAAAAGGAAAGTCATGTTAAATTTATAGGGAAACCCTTTTTTTCCCCAACAGAAAAAAATTTTCGTGATGAAAAACAATTTTGGATTAAAAATTTGTTTTTTTCCCCGTTGACGACCTTGCTCCCAAAAAAGGGGGGGAATGTTAAATTATAAAAAAGGGGTCCACTGTTCCCAAATTTTTTTTCCCGTATAAAAAAAAAACTGATCGCTGTTTTTTGGCTAATAAAATCTTTATGTTTCTGAATTTTTTTTTTTTAAAAATTTTTGGTTCTTTTTTAGTCTTTTAAGGGGGCATTTTTTTTTCTTTTTTAAAAACCCTTAAAAACCTTTCCCCTTTCCAACCAATTTTTGATTTAACCCCCGTAAATTTTTAAAAAAATTTTTGGGGTTTTTTAAAAATTTTTTTAAAAAAATAGGGTTTAAAAAGGTAAAAATTTTAAAAAATTGTTTTTTGGGGTCAAAATTAAATTTGGTGGAAAATTTTTAATTTTGAATTTTAAAAAAAAATTTTTAAAATTTTTAAAAAATAAAAAAAAAAAAATTTTTAAATTGTTTTTTAAATTTTTTTGCAATTTTTTCCAAAAAAAACTTTTATAAAAAAATTTTTTTATAATAAAAAAAATAAAAAAATATATTTATTATAAAAAAAACCCCAATTTTTTTTTTTTAAAAAATTTTTTTTTTAATTTTCAAAACCCCAAAATTTTTTTTTAAAAAAAAAGGGGAATTTTTTTTTTTTTTTTTTTTTTTTGGGGGGGTTTTTTTTTTTTTTTTTTTTTCCCCAAATAAATTTCCTCTTTAATTTAATTTAGGCTAAAATTAATATAACGTTATAAAAAAACCTTTTTTTAATTTTTAAAAATAATTTCAAAATTTTTAAAATTTTTTAAAAAACCCCCCAAAAAATTTGGGAAAATTCAGGGGCCCAAAAAAACGTACCCGGAAAGGTAAAGTTTTAAAAAACCCTTTGGGAAAAATTTTTGGGGGAAAACCGGGAAAAACCCCCGCGTTTTAAATTTTTTTAAGGATTTTTTTTTTAATAAAAGACAATACAAAATTTTTGGTTCTCGTTAAAAAAAAAACCCAAAAAAAGTAGCCGAAAAGGTTTGATTTGAACTGGTGGCCGCCTTTTTTTTTATTGGGTTTCCCCCGCACGGCCTGAAAAAAAAAACCCCTTTTTTACATTTTTTTTTTTTTTTTCTTTTCAAAGAGCCCCGAATTTTCTTTTTAAAAACTTTTTTAAATTTTTTTTTTTTTAAAAAAAAAAGGGAAAATTTTTTTAAAAAAATTTTTTTTTTTTTTCCAAAACTATGGGTTTTCCTTATTTAAAATTATCATGGATATCTTATCATTTACTTTTTTAAAACGCACCAATATTTAATTGTAAAATTTTAAAAAAAAAAAATTTTTCCCCTGATTTATATAAAAATTGTTGACATTGATGGCAAAAAAAAGGGGGGTAAAGATTCAAAATAAAAAGTGAAAAAAGGGTAATAAAAAGCGTGCTTTTTGGTTAAAACGGAAGTTTTTTCCCTTTTTATATTACCGGACTCTATTAAAAAAAAAAAAAAATTAATAAAAAATAACACTGCTTTTTAAATTTTTTTAAAATTTTTATTTTGATTTTTTGATGAAAACACTTAAAGCAAATGTGAACATTTTTTTAAAATTTACTTTTTTTGTTTTTAAAAAAATTTAAAAAAACAATTTTTTTTTTCAATTTTGAAATTCTAAGCTTCCAAAAAAAGCCTCGCCCTGTAGAATTTTAAATAAAATAAACAACCCTATAATTTATGGCCTTATAAGGTTTGGGCCCCGTATGTGTTTTTGGGGAAAACCCTTTTTTAAAAATTTATTTAAAAAAATCAAAATATGCTCTCTTTTAAAAAAAGGTTTTTTTTTCCGGAACATTTTGGGGTTTTATTTTTAAAAAAAAAAATTTTCCGGGGGGTTTAAAATTTAAATTTTTAAAATTTTAATTTTAAAACCGGAAAAAGAAAAATTTTTGGCGTTTTTTTTTTTTTTTTTAAACTTTCTTAGTATTTTGGTTCTGGAGAAAAATTTCGTAATTAAATTTCCTACAAGATAGGATTGGTTGAAGTCTTTAAAAAAAAAAAAATATTTTTTACATGATTTTTAAAATCTCTTAGATTTCTCTGAGCACCCCCTTATTCGGCTAGAAAGAACTTCAAATTTCAATAAAACAATATACCAAATTTTGTTAAAATCCGTTCGATGGGTTTTTTCACAACAGTTTTGCAATCCAATTTCGTTTGAAAAAAAAAAAAATTTTGCAAGGGGTTTTTAGAATAGCGAACTGAGACAATTGGTTTTTAAAATACTAGAGATAAGGTTTTAAAAGTTTTTTTAAATAAAAATTGTACTATTTGTGCCTCTTTAGCAATAATTTACAAGTATAAACAATATTTTTTTTTTTTTCTCATTATAACATAATGTTTTTGCTGGCCGAATATGGGGGGGATGAGAAAACTAAAAGGTCCAAAATAATTATGCAAAAAGGGAAATTTTTTTTTTTTTTTCCTATTTTTTCCCCAAAAAATTTTCGGTTTCCCAACCAATAAAGTCTTGTAAGAAGTGCGATTGATAACTCCAAGCTTATATTTATATTAAATAATAAATTTTCTTTTTATGTTAATATCTAAAATAATTGTTTTATTGCTTAAGTAACTAGTAAAAATAGGGTTTTGAACAACATCTCACTAATGAAATTAAAAGTCTCTAAATGTTTGGAAAGTTAATGTTTTCAGTCCTTCAGGGTTCAAAAATGTACAGAAAACTACTATTTTTAAACTCGGATTATTTCACAACTTGTAGAAATGTCAAAAAAATCTATAATATTTTTGAAAATTTTAAAAGACTAGCGTTGGCCCATATTTTTACCTATTTTAGTTTTTAAGAAAAATCGATTGGAAAAATTATAACCTTACGCGTTATCTCGAAAACCGTTTAATAATTCATGCCAAAAATAGTAGAGATCGAACGCTGGAAAAGAACCC
>JAHBCN010006587.1:47599-86405 GCA_019359885.1 Listronotus oregonensis
AACATTTTTTAAAATAAGGGCCAAGTTCTTATCTAAAAATCTTGGCCTCTTACCGTATTAAGATCTAAGATTAGACCAAGTTCTGTCCACAATTTTCTTTCACTCTTTTTAACTTGACAGGTTTTTTACTAACTGTCTGTGTTAATGAAAAATCTATATTGATAAAAAAGACGTTAATATAGACAAATCCAAGAAACTTTCCAAGTCAAAAAAAAATGGAACAAATTTGTGAACAGGACTAGGCCTAGTTTTATATCTCAGTACTTTAAGAGGCTGGATTTTTGGATAGAAACTTGGATCTTATTTTAAATAAGTGTTTTTGGTGGGAAATATTTTTTTTCAAGGATATTGTCGTAAAAAAATGTTAAAAAGGCTACAGACAACTATTTTTAAAAGTATACTTCTAATTGTAATATTGACGTCCACATACATTATTAGATGCATAAAGGAAAGTCATGTTAACATATTATAGCGACAACCTTTATGTCCAACAGAAATAAATTCGTGATGTAAAACAATAAAAATTGCGATTAAAAATTTGATCATACTTCTGTTGACGACCTTGCTCCCAAAACACGCGGTAATGTTAAATTATAAATAAAGGTCCACTGTTGCCAATTTTTACGTATAAAAAAATATACTGATCGCTGTAGTTTTGTGCTAATAAAATCATTATGCTCCTGAATTATTTTTTGTTATTAAAATATGTCTTTTTAGTCATTTAGGGCATTTTTTTCTTTTTTGATCTCAATCCATCTCCTCAAACAACTCAAGAAAATGTACTTATCCTGTATTTTTGGTTTTATTTTACGAATTTTTAATCTGTTTTTTAAATATGTACTATATAAGTGTGAGATTTTAAATGTGATGTCTAAAAAACAATGTAATCTGGTGGTGTTTTAAAACTTTTTTAATTGTAATTTTAAAATTTTTGAAAATTTTTAGAATAAAACTTGAAAAAGCACAATATAATGTGCGAAACGTTGTGCTGAAATTGCTTTCCAAATTTATTTGTCAACCTATACCCAAGAAAAAACTCTAAAAAAAAATAATATATATATATATATATATATATATATATATATATATATATATATATATATATATATATATATATATTCAGGTGTCCCAGAATATGTGGGCAATCCTCGGAATCTAATAGAAAACCTAAAATATTATGACAAGTTCCCATAAACTTTTTTCCTATGACCCCCCCGGAGATACAAGTGCATAACGGATGCCCTGAAAATCGTTTTTGTTTAAATAACTTTTAAAATGCTAGGCGTAATTTAATATTTTTTTTGATATGATGGTAAATATATATATATATATATATATATATAGCACAATTTTTTTTGCATTTTTTTTTTAATTCTACGATATTTTAGGGATGATGGGGGGTCCCACTAAATTTCCTCTTTAATTTAATTTAGGCTAAAATTAATATAACGTTATAAAAAATACACGTTTATTAATATTAAATAATTTCTAATAATTAATATAAAACCCCAAAATTCGAAATCAGCGACCCAAAAACGTACCCTGAAGGTAGTGTCTACTTGGAGCCAAATTGGGCACCCAGGACCCGCGTTTTAAATTTTTAGATTTTAAGGTATAGTAAGATCAATACAAGAATGAAAATTCGGTTCTCGTTAAAAGGAAAAAACCAAAAAGTAGCCGAAAAGGTTTGATTTGAACTGGTGGCCGCCTTTGCTTTTTATATGGTGCCGCTTCCCGCACGTGCCTGTAAAGCAAACCTTTTTACATTTGCTTATGTTTTTTTTTTCTTTTCAAAGAGCACCGAATTTTCATTCTAATACTGATCCAACTATATATGATTATGAATTTAGCTTTGCGTGTAGTAGCTATTTTTTTAAAGAAACAAAAAAGGTGTAGAATTTGTAAACAGTCAAATATATTTGTTTATTTTATTTTCCGACAATACATATAGGTAAAGTGGGATCATTTTTAAAATGAAAATTCGGTGCCCTTGGAAAAGAAAAAAAGCATAAAAAGTAGCAAAAAGATTTAATTTTTATTGTCGGTCGGCTATGCTTTTTATATGGTCCATTATTACAGACACCTGCGGGAAGCGGCACATTATAAAAAGCAAAGGCGCCGCCAAATCTTTTTTGCAACTTTTTATGTTTTTTTTTTCTTTTAAAACGGCACCGAATTTTCATTTTAAAAATGATCCAACTATAGTTTCCTTATTTATAATATCATGGATGATCTTATCATCATTACTATTTAACACGCACCAATATGCGTGTAATTGTAAAATTTAATAAAAAAATTTGCCCATCGATTATATATAAAAATTGTTGACATTGATGGCAAAAAGGGCGATAAAGATTCAAAGTCAAATGTGTTAAAGCGATAATAAAAAGCGTGCTTTTTGCACTTAAGCGGAAGTTTTTCGTTTTCATATTACCGGACTCTATAAAAACAAAAAAATATATTAATAAAAAATAACACTGCTTTAATTTTTTAAATTTATATTTTGATATTTTTGATGAAAACACTTAAAGCAAATGTGAACATTATCACTATTTTCTGTTATATAATATTATAAACAATTATATTTTAAATTTTGATATTCAGCTTTAGTAAAAATTGAAGATATGCTAATTCTAAGGTTATCTGATTTGTCATAGTACCGTTTACAAGATTCTAATGCGTTAGCTTCAAAAGAGCCTCGCCCTGTAGAATTTTAAATAAAATAAACAAACCCTATAATTTATGGCCTTATAAGGTGGCCCTGTATGTGTTTGTTGGAAACCTTTTATAAAAATTTATTTAAAAACAATCGAGATATGCTCTCTCTCAAAAAGGTCCGGAACATTGGTTATTTAAAAAAAAACATTTTTTCCGAGGTAACCATGTGACATATTTACTTGTGACCTCGCAAAAATTTGTTAGAAATGTTTAAAAAATAAACTGTACTTTTTTTTACTTTTTTTTAAACTTTCTTAGTATTTTTGGTTCTGGAGAAAAGTTTCGTAATTAAATTTCCTACAAGATAGGATTGGTTAGAAGTCGTAAATAAAAAAACATATTTTTTACATGATTTTTTAAAATCTCTTAGATTTCTCTGAGCACCCCATTATTCGGCTAGAAAGAACTTCATATTACAATAAAACAATATACCAAATTTTGTTAAAATCCGTTAGATAGTTTTTGCACAACAGTTTTGCAATCCAATTTCGTTTGAAAAAAAAAGACAATTTTGCGAACTGGGTTTAGTATAGAATAGCGAACTGAGACAATTGGATTTTTTTACATATACTAGAGATAAGGTTTAAACGCTTTTTTTTTAAATAAAAATTGTACTATTTGTGCCTCTTTAGCAATAATTTACAAGTATAAACAATATTTTTACTTGTCTCATTATAGCATAATGTTTTTGCTGGCCGAATATGAAGGTCAGTCAGCCTGAGAAAACTAAAAGGTCCAAAATAATTATGCAAGGAACTTTTTTTTTGTTTATTCCTATTTTTCCAACAATTTGCGGTTTCTAACCAATAAAGTCTTGTAAGAAGTGCGATTGATAACTCCAAGCTTATATTTATATTAAATAATAAATTTTCTTTTTATGTTAATATCTAAAATAATTGTTTTATTGCTTAAGTAACTAGTAAAAATAGGGTTTTGAACAACATCTCCCTAATGAAATTAAAAGTCTCTAAATGTTTGGAAAGTTAATGTTTTCAGTCCTTCAGGGTTCAAAAATGTACAGAAAACTACTATTTTTAAACTCGGATTATTTCACAACTTGTAGAAATGTCAAAAAAATCTATAATATTATTTGAAAAGATTTTAAAAGACTAGCGTTGGTCCCATATTTTTACCTATTTTAGTTTTTAAGAAAAATCGATTGGAAAAATTATAACCTTAGCGCGTTATCTCGAAAACCGTTTAATAATTCATGCCAAAAATAGTAGAGATCGAACGCTGTAAGAACAACACCGATACGTCACGGTCTCATATGGCAAACCCGTATAAAACCGTGACGTATCGGTGTTATTCTAACAGCGTTCGATCTCTATGTATGATGGTTTCAGAGTGTGCTGATAGTAAAAATCATATTAGTTTTTACAGTAGCCATGGAAGCCATATCACTATACTTACCCGGCTACACCCATTAATTACGAAACTTTTCTTTTTCTGCAACTCCTCTCTACAACCACTACTAACAAAGTTATGAGCGATAAGACTAAAAAAATTAGTGATGGGATAATTCGAATTAAAAATAATCGATAATCCGATTATTGAAATAATCGCTATCATGCGATTATTCAGATTTAATTTGAATTACGAAAAATAACCTGATTTCACAGAATTGATTACGCGTCGCGAAAAAAATAATAATAAAATGTAATAACGAATAAGATTTAATATTTTAATAGTAAAGTATATATTTATGTAAATAGAGAGGACAACTTAATAACAAAAAAGGTAATTTGTTACTCATCGGACCCACTGCCGATTTTATTAAAGTTTTGTATACAGGGGTTTTTGGGGCGCTGATCACGAATTTGAAGTCAAATTTTTGTACTCTGCTAGTTTTTAAGTTATAATGCCCCACTCGAACCTAACCAGCAAAACTTTCCTAAAATTCCTCCTTCTTAAAACTGATTACACCCAAAATGAAAGATTTTATGGTAATATACTTATTATTTTATACGATAAATTTAATTTTACCTTAATTTAAAAATTATTTTTAATAAAAAAAGCACAACAAGCGCTTCCCAAAAAATAAAATTTTTACTTTTATAAATGTCAACAAAATTGACAATTTTATGTTGGTACACCAGGGACCCGCGAAACAACTGAATGCGCTTAATTTTTAAATATAAATCGCGAAAAATTAAAATAATTCAAATTTATAAAGTAGGCCATTCAATTGTTTCGCGGGTCCCTGGCGTACCAACATAAAACAGTCTAAAATCTCTAGACAATTTTGTTGACATTTATAAAAGTAAAAATAATATTTTTGGGAAGTGCTTGTTGAGCTTTTTTTATTAAAAATATTCGTTAAATGAAGGTGAAATTAAATTTATCTTTTAAAATAATAAGTGTATTTTGATAAAATCTTCCATTTTGGGTGTAATCAGTTTTAAAAATGAGGAATTTTAGGAAAGTTTTTCTGGTTAGGTTCGAGTGGGACATTATAACTTAAAAAACTAGCAGAGTACAATAAAATCGGCCGTGAGCCCGGTAAGTAAAAAATTACCATAAAAAATTATGGCAAATGGAAAATTTACTTACTAAAATAATAATAATAATATACAGGGTGTTACAGAATGTTGTAAGGAAAATTTAGGGGCAGATTCTACATCTTAAAATATATAAAAAAGTTCATATAAACATGGGTCCAGAAATGCTTTGTTTTTATGATACGGGGTGTTTAAAGTCTTTCGCCTTTTATAGTTTATTTCACATTTCTTGAAAACCCGTGAAGATATTGAGATAAGTTTTGCTACACACAAATATGTCATTATAGGTCACATTTGCATGTACAAAATTATTTTCTAAGGGGCTTACATCAGTGGCGTTTGTGCCGGTAAGTTTTTTATTTTTAGTTAAGAAAACTGTACGCCACTGGTTTTCGCAAAAATTAGTGTTGCTTTCTTAAAGCAGTTTAATTCTGCTTAAAAAGTACCCCCTGGACTTTGCCGTCCTGACTCACCGTTTTCCAAATAAAAATTACCTTATTAATCCGCCAGAGACCTCAAATATTTCGAAGGGTCAGAAAAATATTCGAAAGCGATTTACAGTATGTATTAAAGCAGAGGAAAGCCATTTCCAACATTTAATCTAAAGTTAATAAGTACAAATAAAATAATAAAATTATAAATAATTCGGGAAACAGCTAATAATGTTTTTTATTTTTGTTTCGAAAACGGTGAGTCAGAACGAAAAAGGCCAAGAGGTACTTTTTAAGCATAATTAAACTGGCTTTAAGAAAGCAATACTAATTTTTGCAAAAACCAGTGACGTACAGTTTTTTCGCTAAAAATAAGGATTTACCGGCACGAACGCCACTGATGTAAGTGCCTTAGAAAACAAGTTGGTACAGGTAAATGTGACCTATATTAATACATTTGCGTGTAGCAAACTTATCCCAATATCTTCACGGGTTTTCGAGAAATGTGAAATAAACTACAAAAGACAAAAAACTTTAAACACCCCGTATCATAAAAACGAAGCATTTTCGGACCCATGTTTATATGAACTTTTTTCATATTTTTAGATGTACAATCTTTCCCTAAATTTTCCTCACCACATTTTGTAACACCCTGTATATTATACAGTGTCAAAAAAGTCCAGGATCCCCGTTGACGAATTATTAAGGGTATCCCGGACTTTTTGGACAAACTGTATATAATATTTAGTGTTTGTGTTTAGTTACATCGGAATCGAGTTACATATTCATTCAGAAATCAAGAATTTAAAATTCAAACGATTAAAAAATTAAAATAATTATATAATTCGAATTATCAATTAATCCGATTATTGAAATAATTCATAATTCAATAATTCGATTTTTAAAATAATCCGATTATGCCCATCACTAAAAAAAATATGTTATTTTTTTACGTTTTTTTCGTTCATACGTTACTGCTAACTAATATCATTTTGATCATGTATTTTTAGTCAATTAACTATACAATGTGCTTCAGTACATTTACAAAATTAGCATGAAACTTATTACTATAGCAATTACGGAACGAAATCGTTCAAAACAAACCATAAGTACTAAAGAATGTTATCGTTATTTCACATTCATTAGTTCATTAGTAATAATCATACTGAAAACATGCTCTTATTAAAATACTATTTAAATTAAATTTGTGTGTTTGCATTTGATGGGTTGTTCGTAAATAAATTAATTACAAACATCTGAAAGTCATAAAGGTTGATTGAAAGGATATCTGAGGGGTCATTTATAAGGCGAACGGCGCTTCTCTAAATGGACTCTAAGGAGGTGTGGTAGACGCCATTCCCTCGGACATGCACGGAAAAAAGAATATACTAAATTTAAGCATAATAATATTAGTTTAAGGTTATCTTACCTTTGTATATCCCCAAGACTATATCGTTTTAATTTGAGAATTTAAAATCTTCATTTAAATTTATTTAAATTAAATATACACATCGTTATTTGTAACATATGAAAGATTTATTTTTATGCATGCAATTGAATCAAATTGTTACTATAAAGATTTAGAATGAAGATATCAGTAGCTCAGCATAAGTCGAAAGTTTCTTTAGAAATAAATATATGATTTTGTTATATTGAAGATTCTACCGAATCTGAAAAGTTAATTCGGAAATGTTAGTATGTTTAAAATAAAATATCGTACTTTAAATCTGAGCCTACAATTGTATTTCTAAGAATATGATATACTCAAATTAAATATTTAAATTTTGGTTTTATTATAGCAAATCTTTGGTATAAGTAGGTTTTGTTTTATTTAGTGATATTGTAATATTAAAATGAAAATATTAACTATTTAATTTAATAATTTTAACATGTTCGGTTTAATATGCTGACATTTTTAGAACTGAAATATGTAGGGTGTAACAAATTCGAGTGTATCCATGGGGATTTTGGAAACCATGGAATACGAAGTCGGTTAAATTAAGGCAAAGTTGACATTTACTTGCCCAAAAAATGCCGTTTAATATTGTCAGATTTTCGAATAGTTCCAAAGATATACGGAAAAACCAAAATTTTGAAAAATGTATTTTATTTTTTTCTAACCCTATTTATTAACCGATTTTAAAATTAATAACACATTCACATAGCCACTTTATTTCCGCTAAATATTAGTGTTTTTGGATTTCCCATTCAACGTTTCGTTTTCTGACGACCATCATCAACTTTATTTTTTTCTTGTGTACGCCATATAGGATCTCTTTCACTCTCATTACTTTTTGAGCTAAGTACCGAACCACAAATCTGATATGCAAGTGTGATACATCGTTGAATAGGTCATTCAATAAGAAACTCAAAACTAAAAAAAAATCCAATATGGCGTCCACAAAAAAAAATAAAGTTAATCATGGTCGTCATAAAATTAAACGTTGAATGGCAAATCCAAAAACACTAATATTTAGCGGAAATAAAGTGGCTATGTAAATGTGTTATTAATTTTAAAATCGGTTAATAAATAAGGTTAGAAAAAAGATCAATTTTTGAAAATTTTATTTTTTTTTTTTGTATATCTCTGGAACTATTTGAAAAAATTACACATTTTAAACGGCATTTTGTAGGGCAAGTAATTGCGCAACTTTACCTTAATCTAACCAACCTCGTATCTCTTACGGTTTTTAAGATCCCCATGCATACACTCGAATTTGTTACACCCTGTATAATACATTTAAAGAGAAGCTGCTGCACCAATAACTGAACACATTCTTTTTTAACGTATCCGGATTTTTTTCCGTATTCAGTCAATTTTAGTAAAATAATGTTGTATATGACCTCAACACTGGTGACCTAAACAACGTTACTTTCATTAAAATTGGAAATACGAAAAATATACGGTTACTTTTTTAAAAATGATAAAAATCCATTATTGCGTTTAGCTAACATTAATATAGGTATACAATTTTTTAAAAGTTTTTTCGCTGTGTTAAAAAAATCCATTATAATTATAACAGGTTTAGCTAACAACTACAAAAAAACAACAGGTAAAAAATCTTAACGTTTATTAAAAAAATATCTTGCTGAAGCTTTTTAAAAATCTGTTAAATAACAAATTATAATTTTCATTATAGAAGAATTAACTTTAAGTTCCACTTTCTTGGAAAAAGAAACAGTCTTGTTCTCAACTTCGTAACGAAATAAAAATCAGTTCAGCTATTTTTCTTTGAACAGTCATTCGAGGCCCAACCAACGGGATTAGTTTTTTAAGAAGGCCTTCGGACAACTCTGGCAACTAGTCTTCCTCTGACATTTTCTAAAAAAATAAAATAAACATTCGAAATGCTAAAATTAAAATATTAAGCAAAACTGTAATAAGTAAATAGGTGGGAACATCAGATTTCTATACCAACATACAGATAAATAAAAATAAAATATAAATAAAATGCATGTTAAAATTTAATTTAAAAGTAAATTAACTCCTATACATACGTACAGGGGCGACAAACTACAAGTACAAATTGTTTTAAATATAATTAATTCAAAAAACTGTTTCTCAAATCGTATACTACGTTTTTCGTAGGTACTCCTAAACATTTAACAAAAAAAGGTAAAGATACTCAGGCTTATACAATATATAGAAAGCAAGATACATAATATGTATTATTATTATACTTTTTTATTTGTAAGAATTTTTTTCAAACAGGTGCAGTTTGGGGTACCTATAGGCTACAGGGAGTCAAAGTTTTAAAATAATATACTTAACTAAAAGCAGTTTGCTTAGAATAGCTTTAGTCAATTTCATTTACCCATATTCCTAGTTGGCAAGTTTTAAAAAATGTAACGCGCGCCAATGCCTTTCAATTCTATTTAAGATTTTTTGAATAGTTAAATAAAAAAAATTTATTTTAAAAATAATGCCTAAAAATATACAAATTATTAGACATGTAGGTAGGTATATATGTATATATTGTTTGTTAGGTATACTGAATTTTATCACACTCTGTACTCATATTCTGTAGCCTGTAACAATATTAATGGTTTATACAATGTACTTAGTAGTTTTTTTAGTCAGTTAATATCTAACATTTTATATAAACATGTTTAGTTATGAAACAAAAGCGTATGCTCCTATAGGTAAGTTTATTTACATAAAAATGCCTGTTTTGGTGACAATTGAGATCTATCGACCCTTGGTTTTTTGGACAACAGTTTTATAAAACAATGGTGTAAATACTTTCCTAGGCTTGAATAACACTATCACATCCCCACTGTTGTAAAATGTCTTCAACTCCCATTATTTAATCGTACAAATACCCAAAACAAAAACACGTGCAACGGGACTAGAACAGTCCGATTAAATTTCGCTATACCCTTCACCTTGATCTATAATCACAAGAATGAACGGGCAAACCAAGCACCGCTAATTTCCGGTGCCAATCGGGGTACATCGTAGGTGGACTTTCTAGAAATGAAAATTTCCGAATTTCAAAAATTTTATATTTAGATTATATTGCAAATATATTCTCAAATTGAGCAATCCAAATGTTTCAAATTGAACATACAGGACGCGTTCTTTAAATGATATGTCATTTTAATTGTAAATGACCAGTTTTTATTTTAAAAGTAACTGAAATTCAAAGTAAAATTATATGTTATTTTAAACTGAAGAACAAAGAAGTTCAAACCAAAATCATGAAAGTCTTAGCTTTAGACTGTATTTTTAAATTGAAAATATATTCTGAGGATATGAAATAATTTTATTAATCATTTTGAAATACTTCTTTTAAGGTGGCTTTCTTCAAATAAGAATCGGTAATCTCAATTTAAATAAATATAAACAAAAATATCTAAATACTCTATTTGATAATATGTTTTTTTCTGTGTGGGAACATATTCCAAGCAATGTCTGATTTGGGATACCTACAGAGCATACAGGTCAAAAGGGGAGAAATACTTTCTGGCTCGAAAGAGGAATCCGAGCGTTCTCCAAGCTGCTGTGGATATAATATGCTTTTACCAACTAAGATCATTTCTCGACCGTAACCCCCACCAGATTAAATTATTCTTTATGCTGCAAAACTTGGCCGCTCATAAGTAATTCATAAGTTGAGGTATGGGTATTGGTAGACTTCTTTTGCGACAACCAGCATGATTGTGTTTTTAAGGCACTGAACTGGACGAGATTTTTGGTGCCCTATTCTAAAATTTGGTGAATATTCTTTGAAAGATCTATCAGCAGTACCCTGAGCTTGCTTTTCAAATTAGGCTTAAAGACTGGCTTAAGAAACTGAATACTAGAAATGTCAGCAAGAGTATGAATTGGGTTAATCAAGGAATAAAGAAAATCGTTACGTGAAGCAGACGTAATTGTTGCCAGTACTGAGTCCTGGGATGGTGCAATGTCGTGGAGCAACAGAATACCTTTCGTCAGTTGTCCTCGCTTATTCAGTTTGACCGTGCCAAAAAAAACGGTGGCGATTATTTTTTTCGCGGAAAGGGGCGACTTTAAAATACTTGGGAGGGGCTAGAACCCTTTTATGTAACTAAAATAATTTTTGTTTCAATTCTGGATGAAATAATAAATACTGGACTCAGAATTCATTTCCAGCATCAGCATCAAAAATTGTTTACTTCTCAATAGACAAACCAATCAAAACTAACCCTCGTCTTTCCAAGGTATTTCTGTAGGTTTTGGTAAATTGTTACTTTTTAAACTTTTATTAGTGCTGCTAATTATCGTGTTAATACTTTTGCATGTTCCAGTATCAAACTTTACAAATTCTAATTTTTTTGTCTCGTTGAACAATTGCCATGTTTTTCTTTTTGGGTAGACCACCTTTTTTTCTAATATTAAATTTTTGCAAATCTATTCACTTCAAATGTGTTTCTAACCTCTGACATGGACTATTTGAAGGTCGTAGGCGACCCCTGGGGGTCGATATAGACCACTTCGGCAATCATGACACTGGATTGTTTTAATAACGTCCAAAGTGACCACGTCAAAAAGAAGAAATTTAACTTCCATTGATTTTTCACAATTTTTAAACAATTTTTACCATTCAAAATTCGTTGTCTTATAAGGGTATTTATTTCCAGCAATAATTTTTGAAGTTTTTGCTTATTTTGCAAGACATTTTTAACACTTCTATATTCGACAAATTTTAATATATGGCAATACAAAACAGGGTTCAAAAATATCCGAGATATATATATATATATATATATATATATATATATATATATATATATATATATATATATATATATATATATATATATATATATATTTTACTTTTATTATATTAAAAAATTAAATAACTTTTGTATTTTAAAATATAATCTTTTATAAATAATATATATATATATATATATATATATATATATATATATATATATATATATATATATATATATATATATATATATATATATATATATATATATATATATATCTATATATATCCATTATTATAAAGAGTTATATTTTATAAATACAAAAGTTATTTAATTCTTTAACTACTCAATAATGAAGTAAAATCGTTTCTGCACTTTGTCAATTACTTTCTTTGTAAAAAATAATGGAATAAACACAAAAAAAACTTACTCTTTCGTAACGAAATTTTTCTGACACGAGTGACGCCATTAATGCGGGCAGAAGTGTTGCCATTTATGGATTAGAACTTACTATTAGGGAGTATGTTTTAACTTTACTCCAACGCCATCTACGTTTGGGAAGTAGAAATACAGTAACAAACCCCAAAAATTACTTAATAATATAAAATTTTTAAACCATTTTTGTATTGATATATATATCATAAAAAATCATTTGATATATATGTCGGATATATATCATGATATATATCCATTAATATATTTATATCCTCGAACCCTGATACAAAATGACAGATAATAGCACTAATATTGAGACAATTGTTTTCTAACTTGTTTGTCACACGTTACAAATGTATGATAAAAAAATATGATAAAATTGCATTCAGATTTACAACTACTTAATTCGATACGAAAACGTCCAAAATATTGCAAATTATTGAAGTTTAATTCCAGTATATAAAATATTATAATAAATAACTATATTCATTTTGACTCTCCTTGTGTAAATGAATCAGTTTTTGGTTCTCATTAATGCACTCATGCAGTTTTTTTTTGGCAGGGTAGCAGGCCTAAACGAAGAGAATCCAAACCATAGCGTATTTTAGCCAACTCTGTCAATATTCAGCTCTCCTGATGAATTTTCCTTAATCCGATTATCAACCTAAAATACCTTTGGGATTATCCTTGAAAAATATTTATATTTAATTCAACAAAAAATTTTAGGTAACTTACTTTAAAAATGGATAAAAACCAATACTTTATTAAAAAATGCAAAAAATTAACCCAGAAAACCGAGTGAAAAGAGCGTGTTTTCCCAAAGACCTACAATAAGTTTCTTATTGGTATTTGTAAATTTATATTTTATTAATCATTGCTGTGGTATTTGTGTTTGGAATGTGTTATAGAAATATTCTCGCAATTTGCTACAGGCTATGCGGCTGACTGGTTTCCTTATAGAATTTATTTGTGTAATCATTATCAGTTGCAAATAAAATGTAGTAAATAGATATCATTCACAACCAGTCAATTATGCAAAAAACAGGTACACCACGCAATCAGAAGAAGATTTCATTTTAAACCTTGGATTTAATACATAGGTAGCCGTACTTTTGTTAGGATAACTAAATAAAAGTCAGCGTTTCAAGAGTTGACTAGAAACACTAGGGACGGTCAGTAACTGACCTCCAATAAACAACATGTGTCTTAGGGTGTGGCTCACATCAGACTGTAGGTCCGGTTTAAATGATGATAAAGCGGTTCAGAGGTAAAGTTTATATATATATATATATATATATATATATATATATATATATATATATATATATATATATATATATATATATATATATATATATATATATATATATATATATATCTGCATTTGAGGAACAGAGAAAAAATGGACTAAAAATCTAAAAAGGCGGCAACGACAGTGTCCATTACTAGGCTTTATCATAGTTTAAAAAGTATACAATATATAAGTTAGGTCACTTGCATATAGACCTTTGATGTTTTGGCTTCAAGGACACCGTGAGGCATCTCCGCCGATCGCGAACCGACAAAAAAAGTTTCAGGGGATATTTGTGTAACCGATACCAATTTATTCAAGCGTTTCCTCTGATCAGGATTATCGGAAATGCGGAGTATATTTTTCATTATTTGAATGATTATTACGATAATACAAGCATAATGTTGATAATATTTGTTTATGGTCACCAAAGTCACTGTAAAATTTAATTCGTTTGAAGTCCCAAATAAATAGACTTTTTAGCAAAACATCATGATGGTATATATTTTTTTAAAGCCATATGTGTATAGTTATAAATTTTTGTTTGTTTAAAGACGGTTTGACTGTTTTTAAGTACTTATAGCTATTCAAATCAATTTTTAACCAACTAAATCTTTGTAAAATTAAATTTGCTCTTCACCATTCTCTGGAACATAAAAAAATAAAGAAACTGCTTTTAGAACGATTTTAAGAGAAAAAATGCCGTGGGGTAAATGTTTACCCCGGTTTGTAGTTCTAGGGTTATTTACCATTACAAATGAATAAATAAACATTTATCTATCTATCCGTCTTTTCTATAGTGTAAAGCGCGATAGAAATTTATTGTATACATCTAAAAAGGCTAATTAATGGGTCACTAGCAAAATGTGTAGATATGAACAACAATTGTTATTTGTGTATTAGGAGTGCAAAATGGAATATTGCGGCTGTTTTTTATCTTGAGGTAGTTCACAAATGGCGAAGGCCTAAATACGAACGTACCGTGGGTGTCTTAAGTGTGGTAAGATGAAGTCTATTGACACGAGACCTAAATACTTGGGGATTTGGAGGAGAAGGCAAAACTTTTGGTGGTAGTAGGTTCCACAGTCTGGGCACTCTAGGGATAAAGGAACTAACAAAGTGGGAAGTTTGGGGTCTCTCAAGCTAGACTCTAAAAGAACGAATAAAAACGACACTACGTGTCGCTCTATTGGGAGCTGTCAGGGGTGGAACTATACTGGCCAACTTCGTAAAGGAGAAGGCGTAAAAATATCTATAAAAAGCGACAGATCCCCTTCAGCTCACCAGTGTGCGAGAGAAAACGCTTTCCTGTAAACATGGAATCATTAGTAGGATGAATAGTCCTTCCCTGAATGAAATCAAGAATGCTAAGAGTTGTGCCATTATCCAGACATCAAAACAATACTCTAAAGATGGTTTAATTATACATTAGAAGGTACATATAGGTAATTTTACTCAAGTTTTTAATAGAACAAATGTTAAAATTGACCCTTTCTAGCAGGCTCACTGGGTAAACCTACAGATGGAATCGCTATAAATGAATGCGACTCCAAAAATCATCAGCTTTAAAATGCAAAGCACAAACTCTAATACGGTTTTACATTGTTCTAGCGTATAATTAGTAAATTTATGGAACTCAGTGAATATATTTTTAATACAAATACCAATAAAATAGTCTAATCTAATGTGTGGAGAGCACACCTGCGTTTGCGGCGAAAATGCTGATATTTATGGCCTACATGGGTTAAGCTGCAAAAAAAGCGCAGGGCGTTCTTCTAGACACAGTCAGATAAATGACATTATCAAAAGAGCTCTGATTTTAGCTGAAAATCCTTCTGTATTAGAGCCTCTTGGAGTTTGCAGAAGCGATGGAAAACGGGTAGATGGAATGACCTTAATTCCCTGGAAATATGGAAAACAATTACTTTGGGACGCTACTTGCAGCCATACACTTGAAAAATCCTATCTGGACAAAACTTCTAATTTTGTAGGTGCGGCTGCTCGTATTGCCGAGAATAAAAAACATCTAAAATATAAAGAGCTTGAAGAACGCTTTATCTTCATTCCTTTTGCTGTTGAAACTTTTGGTCCTTTGGGTGATGAGGCTAAGGGTTTTATTAATGAAATTTGCAAAAATACAATGCAAAAATCTCGAAGTTTCATCATCCAAAGAATTGGTTTAGCTGTGCAACGGGGTAATGCAGCATCAGTACTAGATACAATCCAGGGAGACCTAGGACTAGATGAAGTTTATAATGTTTAAATATAGATTAAGTTATTTATTTAATTTTAGAATATTGTTATTTGGTATTTATAAGATTATATATCTTATTTATTTACATGTAATAACGAATAAGATTTAATATGTTAATATATTTACTCTTCATCCGTTCCAGGATTATCTAGAAAAATGTATTAGTCAAACTTGGAATTGCATATACAGGGCAGTCTAATCTATATGATTTTTATTAATATGGTAATTTTGGCGTCTAAACAACGAATTCTTGGATAGAAATAAAGTAAACAAACCTAGTTTGGCATTAATATATTCAGGGGGGCAAGGCGGGATAGTTTTTGTAAACACACTGCGCCGGCAACATTGATTAAACACACTGAATAACATCACTCCGGAAATAATGACTTTGTTAATGTTTATGGCATTGCACCATAATTTACATTTTTATAAATCGATGATTCTTCAATGTTAAAAAAATGTTTTTAAAGCCACAAAACTATTTTTGTTTATTATCTGAAGTGACAGATGCTCAATTCGATTGCTGTTCATCAAGTCAGTTTACAAAACGTGTTATTGAATAATACAACCTACTAGAAAGAGATAAAATGACGCCGTACAACACCTGATTTAATATAGTTTTTTCATCAAACGAATACAACAGCTGTCCAAATCACCCCTGTTGCCGGTGCAATCGGAACTGTCATATCAATAAATGTTTATATTTAAATCGATGTTGCCTATATTAACACAAAAACCAATATTTTTGAATAACTTTATTACATTTTTAAGATAATTTCCTGATTTTCATTTTTGAGATATGGCAATTTGTTTACGTATTTTCAAAACAGAAACAATAATGTCACTATACCAAACACCCTGCCTACAAACTGGTGTTGCATTAATTCTACTCCTTGTGTTCGTTGCATCTAAAAAACGATAAATCGCCTTTTATTCTACTTTCACAATTATCCACTGAACAAATATTATTACCAGACTTATTCAACAACTTTTTAGGGACACGATATACCAAAGCACACGGTTACAGCAAAACGATTTCTGGTGCACTGCTTATCAGTCGGCTTCACACTATACACTGGTACGAATATATTGTACAGGAGGGGACAAGACGGGTGCGTTTTGAAAGCCACCAGGAGTGACACAACTCATATTTTATATTCTTTAAACTATGGCTTTATACAAGTTTCGTCGGCTGTCACAATGCAACTTTTCATATTAAGCTGTGCGCGTCACACACTTGTGTTTTATGTTAACTTGTTTACGATGCGCTCGTACGAGCCACCTCGTTCAATGTAGCACGTGCTGTCGCTGCTTTTTCACAATCGCGTTTTCACTTTGCGCAGCTGAAAAGACCAACAAAATTTGGATCACCCAATCCTGGTTCCACTGTGGCAGTGTTCGCCATGAGCGCGTACCATTTTGGTATCTACTTTCCGCAACAACGATAATGAGTAAATAAACTCTGAACATTGATCGTATTTGTGGCAGTGTTACTCTTCTGCTCAGAGATGGTCCCGAAAAGAACAGTATTCGTCCCGGAGCTGTAACACTTGTCTTGTCAGAATCAAAAAGTAATGAGCTCCTTTTCTAAACAAAGCCAAGTAAAATTAAGGTTTGATCCTGTAATTCCTTGCTTGCAATGCCCAAATGTTCATGCATTAAAGGTAACGTTTCCATTCCTCAACTACGTTTATTGTGGGACATGTATCATCAATAATAATTGTAAAGCTAAATCGGTGAACTACTTAGCATTTAAAAATAATCACATAACATATTTTACGTGTCTAGGTTTTGACTACGGTCAAATTTTTCTAAGCCAATAAAACAGTTTAATAGCTACCAGAGAATAGTAAAAATAAACATTGAGTAATTAAACTAAAATAGATGTACCAACACTCAAAGTCAATGCCACCACATAAAAGTTTTTTTTGAAATGTCGTTGAATAGTAATAAATAAAATTTAAATGAAACATACGAACATAAAGATAGCATTTAACTATTTCCAATAGTCATAACATAATTTAGCCAGTACATATAAATTTTTATTAAATAAAAAACTGGTAAACATTAACGAAAATTGCTTTGGAAAATTTTCAAAACAGTTTTAACTTGGGTAGAAAGAGAGCTCGTGTTACTTTTGCTGTGCTATAAGCTTAAATTTAAAAAACGCACGAAACAAGATAGTTTAACGCTAAGGAGTATCACCAGCGTCTAGTCTTTTGGTCCGCTTGGGATGCTTTACCTCTATTATTGTTCTAATTTGTCACATCACTTTTCAATCAAAGTAAAGTTATCTTTGACTCCATAGTGTTTGGTACGTAACCCTACAAGATTTCCAATTGCCACCATCCAGCAAACCAAGTTTTCCCCGTTACCATCGTTGTAAACTGTTAAAATCGGTTTAGTTTGTCACTTATCCTCAAACCGAGCTAGTTTATTTGTCTTATTCATCCAAACATATGGTAAGTATGCCTTTTCGTTTTCTGAAAATTCGGGGTTCTTAAGAAACCACACTCAATTTACTACTTCCCCCTTTCGTTGGTATTTCACGTAGGGCTTCCAAGTATTGCTAACCACGTGTATAGTTTTTTCCCACGCTTGTCCAAATTACTCATTTATTATTATTATTTATTTATTAAAATGAAAATAGGTAACTGTTTATACAGTACATTAAATAACAATGTTGCACAATGCACACACATATTGCCTTATTTATGACAGAACAGCGGGAAGCTGTAATCTAAAATAGTGTTTGTACATGACGTGGCGTTGCCTCAAATAAAAAATCATGATTTGGCATTACATTAATCAAATTCCCTGCCATATGAAGGCACTATTTATGTTTTTAAGCCTAATAATAAAGAATCAGTAATTTGTGCTTGAAAGTGACTTTAGTGTTTTTGAAAATATTCCCCTTTTTCCCTGGGAGCCATCTTTTTTTGCCTAATCTCCAATTTTCTTTTATACCAATCCTCTCACTAGTCTTGTTCCTTCCTCATATCTGTATAACACTGAGGCTGGTTGGTTGATATATTCCTGTGGGTCCATTTTTGGTTGCCCAAATATTGCCTGTCTTTTAATTAACGCTTCACATTCGCACAGGATGTGGTAGCTGTTTCTTTCCCCTCATCGCACATTCTGCAACCTGGGTCCCTATTGTGTGAGCCTATCTTGTGTAGGTGTCCTATTAGGTTATCGTGCCATGTTAGCAGCCCTACTGCTATGCGAAGTCTTTTCCTACTTTGTCTGAGTAGTTCTTCCTTTATACTTTTAGGTGGGCCCTTTAGGAAACTTTGTCCCTGCTCGTTTTTGGATCCATTTGTGTACCAGATGATGTTTCTAAGCGTGCTGGTGAGATCAGATTGTTGCCACTCTTTTTCTTTTTTTTTATTTCGCCTGAGATGCAACAGCAACTTCCTCTGCCGTCGAAAATAGTCGTTAACGCAATTTATTCTTGAAAAAAAAAGCCATTTGGTGTCAAATCGGGACAGTACGGTGGAAGATCCATGAATTTGATTTTTCAATGCTCTTATAGTCGATTGTTAAATGAGATGTGTGACAGCTAGCATTTCTTTGATGAAAACTGATAGGATGGCTCTTGTTTTTTCTTCTTATCCTACCCGTGACGTTGGGCAAACAAATGGTCGTGTACCATTTAGAAATGACCAGTTTTTTTCCGGAAAAAACAGGCGACGATTTCTTTCGAAATGATTTAAGCGCAAACATGTTGGATTTGATTCATCCTAAAACACCCATACAATCGACTGATGTTTTGTTGCCGAATCATACATCTATCTTTTGTATTTCTTAAGCATGGGTACGCGCCAATGAGTTGTTAGTTTAACTGGAGAAAGCATCGATTTGGCATAAGCGTGGCATCATAAACGCATATTCTAAGGTTCTGCCTACCAATGATGTCAAAATACTATTTCATTTTTGGACAGCTACTAATAAAGGCGCGACAACGTGACAACAGCGGATTTTTCGTAGAAGCGTACTTCCGCCACCTTCAGCTTCGCTCGACAGATGACTCATTCAATATGGCGTTTTAGTCTAAATGTTTTTTGTTGTTTGGGTAATTTTTGGGACAATTGTATAAATTTTAGATTTGTGTAAGTACTTTTAATAAATTAAAATGGTAAGGCAGTGCCAAGTGTGTAAAGTGACGGATATGATTCCTGGATTATCATTTCACAAGTAAGTACCATGATTGTACCATTCGATCGCCAATAATAATCAAAAACGTGTTGGGCGCAGCTCTCGATTGCGTTTATGAATGAAATGCTTTCTCAATCTATACTGTTAGCTCAATGGTTCGCGCCAATCGACACGAACATCTTTTTAAGATTTTGTAAGATTATGTGAGATCCTATGAGAACAACCTTTTCCACGGCTAAATGATCATGCAATATTTTATATGTGCTGGCGGAACTTATGCCTCAATGTCACATGGTGATGTTGCATTATTAGTTTTTGAATATTATCAATGTTTTCTGACACAACTAATTTTGGGCGATATTGGCGATTTTTGTTAGTGACTATGATAAAAATTGCTTGTATTTGCGTTTTACAGTGGCAAATAATGAAGCTCTATCGCCAAAAGTAGAAACAAGTTGATCGATGCACCCCTGTCTTAAAAATCTACATCAAAAGTAATAAATCATTGCACGAAAATTATCACCAGTTAATTCCAGTTTTTCGCTGAGACACCTCATATCCGTGAGACGAAATGCAGATGTAATTTAAAAACGCAGCTACAAGATAATAAAAGGATGATTTATAAGCAAATTATGCTCAAAAATTGTCACAAGCATCTGGACTAGTGTTCGTTCGATTTGTCCCAAATTTTGTTGGCAATGGACAATGATTTTTTGTCTACGATGTAACTGAACAGTGGAAAATATCTTTTCGTTTGGAAAGTTATTAAACTGTTGGCAAGTAAGAGAATGCTCTAGATAGGAGATTAGTTGGTTAGTCTACATTATTTTACGAAAATAAGATATATGGTCCAAGTTATCCCATTTATGGACCTGGATCAAATTTCGCTAGAATATTGATTAAGAAAAAGTTTAAAATAAAACTTTACACGCTTGAGTAGTATAAAATGTTTCTTTCTATTTCGACCTCTACCTAGATCAGTTATTAAAAAAAAAAAAAAGAAAATCTTTAATACGCAAATTGAATAATTAAAATGATCATAGATGTTCTTTAGTTTTGGTATTTTAAATAGAACACCATGTATATTTTTTCTAAAATTGATAGAGGATCTTAAAACAAAATCAAGGAGAGGGCTTGGTGGGTCTGGTGGTCTTATAATTATTTTAAAAGGTAATCCATTAAATTCTACAGAGTTTAATTTAATTTTTACAAATATTTTAAATATTATAGCCTCAAAAATTAAATAATTACCATTTAATAAAGGTTGCTGCTAATTTTGCATTGGTAAGAGTCCTGATATCTTTCTTAAATTCTTTTTAAAATAACTTTTAGGTCTTTTATAAAATATCCATTTAAAAAATGCATCATTTCTTTTGGCAACACTGATATCAAGTTTACTCAGTGAGCTCGCTCTTTATTTTTAAACATATTATTTCTCAAATTGTTTCGTTCTTATTTGTTGACTTCTTTATTAATCTACTTGTTAAGCTTTCATCTTCTAGTTGCAACCAGTTACCTATGTTGTTTTTTTTCTTGTCTGGAACACTTCATCGTGGGTGTTGTTTTTTCAAAACATAAATGTCTCCCAGGGACTGGCTATATTGTTGTATTCAATAATCAAAAATCTTGGCCTTACTTTTTATCCTCTGATTTATTTTCAGCAGGCTTGGCAAAAAAACACTTTTTTCGATTTTGACCAGGGCAGTGGTCAAAATTGATTTTAAACGTCCAAAACTGGTTAAAACCACTGGTCAAAACTTTAAATAATTTTTTTAAAAGCCTGGCAATCATAAACCGCTATGATGACCGCCACGCGCATCCGCACCACTTGTAAGCGGACGAAGTAAAATTAAATCTTGACAATGAAAACACCTAAAATTTAAATTAGAAATAAACCAATGCCCAAGAACTCCGTAATTTTTAGTGCAAAACTACCCTGAATACGACAATGAATCTATATCAAAAATGGAGTTAGCTAGTTCTGCTTTAAAGGGACGAAATTGCTTTACCAATTATCTGAAATGATGTATGACATAATCATCATCATCCGGTTTTATGGCGTCCTGCGCCTTCCGGTTCCTCGCTTCCACTCTCTTCTGTCTTCCCTATCTCCTGGTTGTAGGTCACGTTTCAACATAGCCTTTTGTATTCCTCCCATCCATGTCGCCTTAGGTCTTCCCCATTTCTTTCTCTTTGTGGGTATCCTTTTGAGGATTTGTTTGAGTATTCCTGTGTCATTCATCCGTTCAACGTATCCGTACCACACCAGTTGTCTTCGTGGAATTTCTTCTCTTATATTTGTTTGAACGTTCATAATATCTCTAATACTGCCGTTCGTTATCCTTTGCATTCTTGATATCCCTGCTGCTCTACGCCAGAAGTCCATCTCCAGGAAAATCAGCCATCGTTCTAAACTTGCCGTAACTTGCCAGGTTTTACAGCCATACAGGACTATACTTTTAAATATTGAGTTGTATAGGAGGTGTTTTAGTTCTCTAGAGATGCATCTTGACCATAGGATGATGTTTAGGCGCCCTATCACTCTCTTTCCATCGGTACACGCCCCCAGTGTTTCGTCTTCTTCTGGGTGTAAATCATTATAATAATGACATAATAATCACACAAATATTTGTCTTAACCAATTTCAAATCAGTTTAAGCATTGTTTTTTTTTAATCTTGTTCGGTGGTTAAAACCGCAGAACTACACTTATTTTTTTAATAAAAGTATATTTTGTCTGCTTTCGCCAAAATATTAAGCGAAACAAACGCTATTGATTGAACTAACTTTAGCAACTTGGATAATTAATAAATCATCAATATTGCACATAGTAAACGGTTTATTTTGGGTCAGCCGGCTTATTATTTGACCAAATTAAAAAAAATTACTTTGCTTGGTAAATCGTATTGTATAAAGTTTTAAAGTTATTTTTTAACATGCCCTTTTTACCTGATTCAAACGTTCGTTGATTTAACGAGCCTTTTATTATATTAACCCTTTTCTACCCTGACTTTGTCAAAGGATATTAGGTTTCCCATTTCTAATTGAATTCAAAGGTTTCGTAGCTCTACTTAATTAATGTGGGAGGGTCTATTTGGCAAGACGGTTTAAATTTCTGCTTCGAAATCGATGTTGAGAAAGCATTTTGATAGGCTCTTAGCTAGGTGTTCCAAACTGGCGTGTGTTCATATGATAATTTCTTCAATACAATTTTAGTATAAAATTTTTTCCATAGGGTTTTATTTGTTTTGGTAGATATCAATGTATTTGTATAAATTACTCGCATCTAGAGATTTCCCGGATATTTTGGCTTACGGGCTTCTTGACAGTGTTGACGCATGTCTAATAATCTTACGATTTTGTTATAACCTAAAAAATTAAATTTTAATGTGTAAAGTAATAATTTAGGGTCTTTTCTAATACGTCAGCGCATTTTCACGTCTGAATTGGGGAAAATAAAAAGCCGTTTTGTTAACCAGAACTAACCATGACCGACTAGAACTTAGGGCTTTTAAATTTGTCTAAATTATCCCTACATAGAAGTTATTAACACAATTTTTATAATTTTTGATATGGTAGAAGTTATAATTTTTTTAAAAAGTGTAATTATATATTTCCCGGGTTTTTCTAATACGTTGTTAAAATTTTGTTTACTTCTAGGATTAATTTAAACAAATTTAAAAGTCCTAAGTTCTATTCGTTCATGGTTAGTTTTGATTAGCAAAGCGGCTTTTTATTTTTCCCAATTATATTTCAGACATGAAAATGCGGGGACGTATTAAAAAATTATTGCATTAAAATGTATTTTTTTAGCCGAGTCCCTGCATAATAAAGCATGTTTCATGTGTCAACTGTCAACACTGTCAAGAAGCTCGTGAGCCAAAATATCCGGGGTATCTCTAGACGGACGCGAGTGTATAAATCTTATTACATTATTTTGAAATTTCTCCGAAAAATCATTTATAAGGTTTCGGTGAATGCCTTTATTTGAGTGGGATCAAGAATGTTTAGTCTTGTGAGAAAAGGTTCCAGACATTAAAACAGTAATCCAAATAGAATCTGATTTGCTATACTTAAATACAAAATATAGAGTTTACAATGGGAAAAAATACTTTCTGGACCAAAAGGGAAAAACAAGCTTTCTGGTAGCTGCTGCGGGTATGGATGTATCCTTTTTCATCTTCTAAAGTTTTCCCCGAAGGTAACGTCAGCAAAGATAAATTATTTTTTCTTCGGCAGGACTTGGATTAGGAATTGGTCATCCTTTTTCGCTGCAGCAACCATAATTATGTCTTAAATTCATAAACTTTGAGAGGTTTTTTGGTACCCTCTTCTAATGTTTATTAAAGGTCCAATAAAGGAATATTTGCATTAGTTTGTCTATTATTAGAAAAACTTTAATTAGTATTGATTGAGGAATTTAAAAGAACGTAAATGTGAAGTAGAAATAGAGTTTATGGTGAGCGCTAAGCCGTGATTTACTCTTGTATTGATTTAGTGGAGTAGCTAAAAAAGTGACCATCTACCATAACAGGAATGCGTCGTTTGAAACGAAAACTAAATATACAAGTTCACAGTTTCTTAACAGGCATATTTAGTGTTGTAAATGGAAATATTTCCAGTGGAAAGATTTCCATTTACAGCACAAAAACAAATAATCACTGATTATTTGTTTTTTGCGCTTTTCAAGTTTAATTGAAACAATTAATACTTTATTAAGGATACCTGCATAAACTGGTATGAACTTCTATTGGCAACAAAAACAATTCTAAGAAATCAGTTATCGACAATTTCATTGATTCAAACATAAACTGTTGTAATTGTAATTATTCCGGGAATATTTTACCTATATTAATAATAATTTATTTACAGAGAATTGTGAAAATTCTATACTATATTTTAACAGATGGTCCCTTATATAAAATAAAACAAAAATATGTTTTCCAAAATGTTTTTTATGAATGTACGGGATAGTTTATAGATAATAAATCTAGTTTTATAAGTTTATAGTATGATCCTTCCACCACATTATCTGTCTTTATATTATTAAAGAAGTTAAAAAAATTAAAACGCATAGAGTGTGGTAATTTGCTTGATTGGTTCATATTCCATACGTTCAAATATTTAAGAAATCTGAGCCATTTAATCTTTTCTTGTAAATTATATTACTAAAATACATTAAATTAAAGGAACCTATTTATCCCAAAAGAAACACTGATTACGTCTTAAACCTTACAGAGGTTTAAGGGTACTATTTAGTACTCTTAAATTGCTCTAAGTACCCAATGTGTTTCTAATCTATTTGATGCTCTTAACTGTCAAAACTGTGTTACTATAATTTCCATGCTGTTTTCCGGAGTATATCAATAAATGAATAAATAGATATTAATCGTGCCTGCTGTCAGTAGTTTAATTTCTGTCTTTATTTCAGACCTCTGGTCGACCTGACGAAGTGATAGCAGCCGAAACGCTGGAGAACTACAGGCGATGCAACAACTCGTTCATTCATTGCGTTTTCCAAGCTCAATACCGATCATCGTTAAGCTGTTCAAGATGTCGGACCCAGTCCAATACGTTCGATCCGTTCCAATGTATCTCCGTGCAGCTGCCGCAGTTTCACAAACAGAGTGTATACGTCACAGTAAGTTTAGTAGCTTAAAACCATCCTACCTCATCAAAAAATGATTTAAACATTAATATATACAGGATGATTTAAAAAACTACAACAAAAGGGCTCTATTTTTAATATACAGGGTGTTAAAAGAAATGTTTGGAATTAGAATTTTCCTTCAAAACTGGTTTTTCGATTTGAACGAAACTTTTTTCAGTTAGAACATTGACTGAAATACACCTCCTAACTATAATAATAACTTTTGTTACTATTATAGACCAGGGGCGTAGCTCGGGGCAATTTTACCATTATTTTTTTATAACATTTTTAGTGTTAATTCAATTGATAATTTAGTACATGCTACTTATTTTTAATTATTATATCTGCCTAAATCTACATAAAAAAGGTCTCTTTAAATTACCTTAATAAACTTAACGGTTTTCGAGATATTCTGATTGGTATGAAAAGACTACATTTAAAATTAAAGTCAATGGTAATGATGACATAAAATATTTAAAATAGACACTTCAAATATTTTATGTCAACATACCCTTGCTCAGATTCAAGCATTTTTTGATCTTTGTTTTATTGAATTTTTGTAAATATTAGAATTCATATTAATTTTAAATATTACCCTTTTTTGAAACACACAAGTTTAAAATTAGAATATCTCGAAAACTGTTAAGTTTATGAGGTAAATTTTAAATGAAAAAGAAAGTAAAAAATAGGTATTATGTAGCAAATTATCAGTAATAATAATACCTCAAAAATTATGACGCAATAATGATAAAAAAAATTAATAAAATTGCCCAAAGCCACGCCACTGCTCAATAATAGTAACAAATGTATATCATTACAAGGAGTATTTCGATGTTTTAACTGTATCAAGTTTGATTTAAATCAAAAATCTCGATTTGAAAATAAAGGGAAAATTCCAATTCTAAAGATTTTTTTTCACAAGTTGTATTTTAAAATTGTGTCGTTTTGGAGCTATGCTTATGCGATGGCATTGTTTTCTGAATCATCCTGTATATAATCTAATCCTATTTTCTAGGTTTTATACACATCCCAACAACCCCGACAAGTCCAAATAGGCCTCAGTCTACCTTCTGGCGCATCGATAGGTGAACTCCGAACGATTCTTGAATCAGATACCTCAATAGAAAAGGAAAACATGCTCCTGACTGAAATAGGCGAATCAGGATTCATGAGGACCTTTAACGATTCACAGTCTATCAATATTATTTCAGAAATCGACCCTATATACTGTATAGAGACTGCGCAATTGAAGGAACAAGACGAAGATGTTACTAGTGCATATGTGCTTATTTGTTGGATCAATGTGGTGGGCGCGATTAATGATTTTCAGAAATTTGGTAGTCCTTATACTATGCAAGTATCACGTGAAACTAATTATGATGATCTGCAGAAGCTGATTTTGAAGGAAATGGCGCCAATTCTTCATGACGACATTTTGACATCGTCGCAATCTCGAGGGGTAGGTTATTTGATAAGATTTATATTATGACGTTTCGTTTTTCAACTTGATATTTTCCTACGAGAATTCTAGCGAAATTATTGGCGAAAATTATCTTTAAAATTTTGATGAAAGTTTTCATAGGATTTTTGATAATAGTACAGGGTTATTCATTTTAGAGTAAACAGGGCTTTATTTTTGAACTTCCCTGTACTTTTTTAAAAAACGAATAATGCCATTTCGTGTATTTTTTTCCGTAGAATTTAAAAATCTAATCAGAAAAACATTTGAAACAAAAACAAAAGAGTTACAGCACGAGTGACGTATTTTTTAAATGGAATACCCCGTATATTTTTATATCAATAGATAGAGATTTTCACGAGGAATTCGGTGATATATGGGTTGCTGGGTTTGTTTCCTGCGGTTCTGCTGCAATTGTCTAAAAACTGCATGATACTACAAGGATAGTTTCACCTGAAAAAACCTGGCTGTCACAGGTCACAGGTGCTTAAAAATACGTTTATTACTTTTTGGAGTAGTTTTATAATGAGATTTTTATCAGAAGAACGGCTTCAAATTATATTTTATGTTAAAGATGATATGATATATCTATTTTTAAACCAAGCAGCAAAATTACAATAAACGGAAAAAATATAATACAATACGAGGAAAATTATGGTGGTAATAAGAACACTTATAACAAAAAATTATAATATTACTAATAATTTAAATGTTCTATATGACCCCCGTTATTTTCGAAACATGATCTATAGCCCCTCGTTAGCCTTTCTAAGCTCGCCGATATTATTCGAGGTTCTTGGTTAAGACGATTAATTTCATTTACAACTTTTTCTCTCATTTCTTCCGTGTTTGTGTTCCCATTTTGGTAAACGACAATCTTCAAGTGACCCCATAGAAAAGTGTCCAAAATTGTAATATCTGGACTATTAGGTGGCCATCTAATAGTGCCATAACGTCCAATCCACTGATTGTATCGGCGATTGAGATACTCCACAACTTGACGAACAGCATGGGGTGGCGCTCCGTCTTGTTGGCAAATTATCTTTCGATGTTTCGAGTGGCAATTCTTGTAAAATGTCCTCAATATCGTTTTCAAGAAGATGGAGATATCTTTTTCCAGTAAGGATCCCTCATAGAATATTGGCCCGACAATTCTATTGTTAAGCACACCACACCAGACATGAAGAGAAGACTTTCCTTGGTATTTAATCTCTTTAAAATTTCATGGATTAAAATTTGGGAAACAAATTAAAAGCGAAGTTCCTTTTGTTCACGTGTTAATAGCTGCACTGGAAGAACGTGATATGGTAGATACTTAAAATATTTCAGTGTTCTCTGAACCATCGCATAGGTTACTCTTCTTCTTGCAGGGCCATACCTCAAGTCTCTAACTGCGTCAGTAATTGACTTCATGGGATACAAAGTAAAATAATTTAAAATAGCTCGATCCCGGTTTCTTTTTCTCATTGTAGTCCTTTTTCTAATTTGTAACGATTTTGTTTCTTCGAATAAGACCTTCAGTTTTAAAATCGTTTTTACTGATATATTTCGGTGGAAATTTGAAACATATCTTCGTTGTGTTCACTGGCGTTTTCTCCACATTTATAATAGAGAGTTATAATTTGAAGCCGATTTTCTGATGAAAACCTCATTATAGAACTACTCCAAAAATTAAAAAACCTATTTTTAAAATTCTTGACTTTGACAAATAAGCACCTGTGACCTGTAGCACCCAGGTTTTTTCAGGTGAAATATATGAATATAGTATCATGAAGTTTTTAGGCAATTGCAGCAGAACCGCAGGAAATAAACGCAGCAAACCCTATATCACCGAATTCCTCGTAAAAATCTCTATCTAATGATATAAAAATATACGGGGTATTCCATTTAAAAAATACGTCACCCGCGCTGTAACTCTTTTGTTTTTATTTCAAATGATTTTCGATTAGATTATTGTATTCTACGGAAAAAATACACAAAATGGCTATATTCGTTTTTAAAAAGTACGGGAAGTTCAAAAAATAAAGCCCTGTTTACTTTAAAATGAATAACCTGTACATCAATTTGTGTTTAATACTTATAATAAATTTCAGTTAAACTATGGCCATAATTTAAGTAATACTTATGTGCACAAACGCTAATTTTGAAAATAGCAGATTAGCATAACATAACCTAAAAAGGGGAAACATTTATAAATGAGTAAAACTTTTGCGTTTCTTAAATTATGCAGGCTTAGGTAGATCGATCAATGGGGTACATCAGCTCTTTTACTTGAAGAGATATTATATTAATAATAGATATATGTTAGTTTTAATAGGAATATTGGGCTTAGAATAATCGTTTATTTACTGGAATATTAATTGTCTTAAGACAATTTTTTTAAATTAATAAATAGCTTTATGTTTTTAATGACCGGGTATTTAGAATATGAAATTCGAAAGTAAATTAAAATTTTAAAACAAAGTTGACAAATGGGAAACCTATTTAATTTAAAGAATCTATTAAATTGTCCGTTACTTTGTGACTATATTTTTATGCAAAATAAAATAAAACAAAAATTTACTTTTGTCATAGAATAGCAAAGTAAATTTTACTTCTATTTCATTTAATTAAGACCATGTGTTTAGGCTAAATCCACATTTCTGACCCTGAAAATTGTTGTACAGAACATATTCAATATTTTAATTGCGAAAATTTTAGTTAGAATTATAAAACGTGTAAAGCTCAAAATAATGTGTAAAATTTTCGGTTCAATTATAAACTTCAAAATAATTTCGTATGTGTAAAAACGCCCTAAAAGAATAATCTAATTCTAGATCTTCAAAATGCGAATATCGGATCCAGCCTGGAACGAAAATGAGCCCCCTTGCTACCTTGAGCCTGACCCAGAGCACCCCCTTTATGGAGGCCATTGATCAGGCTTTAGCTCTATGCAGTGAGGACGGTGGGCCGCCACATTAAAGTTGGTACTGGAGTGGACAGAATGTGCCAAAAAAACCATTATAGCAGACGATGGAGATTTATTAGAGGAACATTCTAGTGTAAAGATATTGAGGGCGAAAAAGCTTTGCAAGGTAAGAATGAGATATTTTTTTAACATGAAAACAGTTGCAGTTATAGATATTATGTTTTTATTAAAAAAAAAAGATGCGCTCTTGTTAACTTTTTTCCTTTTAACATTCATTTTTATATTCACCCACATATTTTATCAAAACACTTATACTGCTTTTCTTAGGAGGAGCTCCATTAACGTTAGAAGAATGTCTGCGAGACTATACCGGAGCTGAAACGTTGACAGATGCTTGGAGATGCCCACACTGTCAACAGTATCAACCAGTCGTCAAAACCCTGCATGTCTGGTCTCTTCCTGATATTTTAATTGTCCATTTTAAGCGATTTAGACAGTAAGTATTTTTAGTCTGTATTTTACTATAGAATTTATTAAAAAACTCATCCTACAGGCCAAAACATTTCCGTCGACTCCATTGACATAAAATTTTAGGTCAAACTTAGAGTTGACAAACGAATGTGAAACCTATTTTATTTCTACTTAACTTGTACCGTTGTACAGGTAACCAAACTGTCAAAAATATCATGTTGTAAATATCTATATTTCAAAAACAACATTTTAAAAATCATACATATGTGCTTTTCTGACACAATTTTTATAACATAAAATATTTTTAAATGTTCAATAACTAAAGCAGGTAGAGTTTATTTTTAGTTTGTATATCATTGTCAAAATTTACTTTAATCAGTTTTTGACTCACCCTGTACGACCTTACGTTTTTTATATATATAATATATATATATATATATATATATATATATATATATATATATATATATATATATATATATATATATATATATATAATACTTATTTTACATGAGAATTATCTTGTATAAACAAAAAGAAAATAAAACATTATTTATATTTTTATATTTACTATTCAGCAGTTTTCCCTTAAGAATAATAAAAATTATTTAATTCTTGAATAATTTTAAAGCAGAAACTATATTTACATATAGATAAAAATCTTATTGTATCCTAAAGAACAGTTTTTGAATCCTAATAAATATTTAGTTTACGTTTTGTGCAAACATCTTTCCTGAAGTTAGGCCAACCATGTATGTCTTAATTATTAAAAAAAAAAAATTGAAAACTGCAGAAACCTCAAACTGTTAAAATATGTTAAGAAAATGTATATGTTTTTTTGTCAATTGCACCCAAGTGGTAAATTCAAGGAAGTTTAAAGGTGTATGGAAGCCGAATACTGTAGAACAAAATTGTCCAGGCGTGCAGGGCAGCGGGAATAGGGGGGTTGGCCCAGCGGAATTTGCGCAATGAATAGTAGGTAAGGGCCGGATTTCCATAATGCTTTGTTACTATCTATAAAATTGACATCATCAAATGTCAAATTCCAATATTCACTGTTTTTTTTTTTTGCACAAAATTGTTGGTTATTAAAGGATACTACTGTAGAATATTTAAAATTATTTTATATCATCTGATATAATATGGAAAGAATAGATGGCCCTTTTTCTGCCTTCTATTTAAATGGTATATTTTTGGAAGTTTTGTATTTTTACCAAAAATTTTTTTGAAAAAATTTAAAAACACGATTTTTAAAATAAATTTCAAACATTGTATTTTAAGTATTATGTACTTACCACCAATTTTGTGATAAAAAGAAGGGCAAGATAGTGAAAAAATGAGTTTAATTTAATCCTAAGATTCTGGTTGTACATTAAAAAGTGAAAATTTTTATAACTGTTTTTTTAGGCATATACTTTTCAATTTATAAAAAAACATTCATCAGACAGAATAACAGGGGTTTAAAAAAAATGTTTAGTAACCTTTGGTACCTGAGTATCCATTGTAACAGTATCCGTTAAATATTATGTGTGTAATTTTAAGCAAAAGTTGATAATGCAAGATTAAGAAACCAAAAATCAATTATTTTAAACAAATGGTATTGTCTCGAAAGTTCCCCCCTCTTCGATTTTGATCAAATTTGGTATACAGGGTTTTTTTTGGGGGCGCTGATTCCCAAATCTAAAAAAATATCTTTTCGGATCCTTTCTTTCCCGAGATCTTCTTCATCGTTAAAATTAAACTAACCTCATTTTCACTTATTTCTCCCTTCTTTTTGTACAAATTTTTGATTTTTACAAAAGTGGCCCACAATATTTTATAAACCCCTTTTTTAAAACCTTGTTTTTTTTATTTATTTTACATCTTTTTCAATTAATTTGCAACTTTTAAGTTCAGCAGCCATATTTGCTTAAGAAATAAAAGTGTAAAAAGGTGTAAAATAAACAAAAAAAAAAATTTTTTAAAAAAGGTGTTTGTGAAATATTGTGTGCCAATTTATTAAAAATCAAAAATTTTTAAAAAGAAGGAGGAATAGTGTAAATAAGGTTAGTTTAATTTTCAATTTTGATGATGAATACCCTGAAAACGAAACATTGCCGAATTTTTTTTTTAGATTTGTAATCAGCGCCCCAAAAAACCGTACCAAAATTTACTTCTTTAAATTTCAATTAAGGGTCTGTATATATTAAAATTTCCTGGTCTGCCCAGTAATCAATAATTTTGATCCTTTAAAAGAAAGTTTAAATTATTAAATGAAATAAAAGTACCTAAATGTAAACCTTATTTTTTTTTTAATAATCCACAGAAATACACAAACATTGTAAATCATCTAAAAGATAGTTAAGATTGCCTTACTTTTCTCACTAATATTTCCTATGAAATTTTCATTTTCTATTATTCATAATTGATATATTATTATTTATTCGGTTACCTAACGTTACGTCTTATAAAACCACCTAATTTAAATATAAAAAATACTTGCCTAAAGTTAAAAAGACGGGTATGTTACCCTTGGATTTGCAAGACAAAAACCATACAACCTCTAGTCATTTTGTTACGATATTATAAGTAAAAAACAATAAACACAAAATTAAAGTCACAATTTAATAAACACTAATCACTAAAATAAGAAGGTTTTGATCAATCCAAAAAACGGTAATCCGGCTCCATAAAATTATAATGTGTTGGCTAACTTCACACTGATTTATCAGTGTGTAAATGGCAACACATTAAATTATTTCGTGGAATTTTGTTATTGCGCAGAATCGGCGGGGCCAACTCTGACAGTTATTTTCCTACTGGGCTGGACATTTTTTTGAATGGGCCATAGCATTGGGCTTCCATACACCTTTAAACTTCCTTGGGTAAATTTAATAAGGAGTGCTCGATTTTTACTATTTGTTCGCAGATAAGGTTATGTTTGTGATGTCACCGTTTTGCCTAGAAAGTGATTTATTTGATTTATTTTTGTTATATACTAAACTTTTAAAAAATAATTTGGATGAACACCTACTGTTACATCCGTTTGTATATCATTTGATAAAATTAAGACTTTATACTACTTGTAAACAGAACAATGGGCAAAACGATTACCACAAATATCGAATTGACATTTAAATTGGCGATATGGGATCCAGCACTTTTGTTAAGTTTACCACCTTTGAATTGCACCAATTTTTCTGGCATGTTAATATTCTGAAATATTTTTAAAAAAATTTTTATGTTGCAAAGTAATTGACCCAACTTTGGGTGGACATGATTTGTCTTAATTGTTTACTTCTTTGATGGCTCTGCTTCATTTTACTACCACTATGTTTTACCTATAAAAATTACTTGTGCTATTTTTTCACTTAAACTAACACAATTTTAAAGTTGTTTCTTCTGATGTTACTTAATCACTAATCAATATATAAATCTTTTAATGACGTTTTTAGGATGTTTCTCTTATTCAGGTTTGTGAAAATTGCAATTAAACCCCCTATGCGTAATTTTGTTTTTTCTAAATTTCATTTATGTACAAAAAGCTTTGTAATTATATAAATTGGGATATGATGAATTTATATGTAACGACTAGTTCGCCTGTAATATTATCCAAACTGTTAGAGATATCAAAGCGTCCATGTTTAAATAACCTAACAATATATTTAATCTTTTATGACTTCAAATTAGTTTATGTATTGTTACTGTATATGATCAATTTATTTAAAACACTAGGTTTGACTTGGATTTTTTCTATACTAGTAACTTGTTTTAAATTTATATCAAAAACGGTTCTTAATATACATTTTTGTTTTCGTTCTTTGGGGTTTGGTTTCAATACCCTTTTAAACTATAATCAATTTAAACTTGACCCTGCTCTGATTCCAGATAATGATTTTCCTTTATCAGATCAAGATTTAAATAAATCACTCTTATATTCTTTTTAGGGACCCATGCGTGGTGGTAACTCAACAAAACTAACTACAATGGTCGACTTTCCTGATACGGTTTTGACATGTCTCCCCCTAGCCAACAAAAGGAACGCTAGCAAAATTGCCAAACAACATGAACGACAACGATAGTATTATGAACATAAGTAACGGTTGGTCGCCGTGGAAACGCTCTAGGAAGCCTTTTAGCTGCAATGACAATACATATGATCTGTATGCTGTGTGTTACCATCACGGTACGGTTTGGGGAAATGGACATTATACAGCTGCGTGTAAAAAAACCCTCCCACCAGAACTGGTTTTGTACGATGATGCTAAGGGGGTTTAAATTTTTTAGCAAAGACGCAAATGACGTCAGCCCCCTTACTAGTAAACAACAGTGCATATATTCTCTTTTACCAGAAGAGAAGCGGAATGTACGGGGGGAAAAGTTCAAAAAATAGTTCCGCAGCAAGTACAAGTTCGGGGGGTTGGGGCCCCCCCTGGGTGAGCAGAATGCCAAAAATTTATTCCCCCAAAGTTCATAAAAAAACCCTTTTAAAAAACTGTTTCCATTAAGGACAAGCCAAGACTATCGAAAAGACTTGAGGGTAAGAGGGATAGAAAGGGTTGATGAGGTGGTGGCCTTAAGAAATAGTCAGAATACGTTGAAATGAAAGTCTTTGGAGATTAAGGTGTCTGAGAATGTTAGAAATTCCCCAAAGCTAAGTTTAAATCTTAATAGGTAATTTTTAAATTTAAAAAATTTTTTTTCATTACTTAGCTATTTTAAAAAGGGGGGGGGTACTGTAAAAGGGAAAAAAATGGTCTTTTTTTCTTTTTTTTTGGGAACAGAAACACTTTAAATGAAAGCGCTTTTTAATGTACAGCGAGATGCCTCTGCAGTCGTCCAACTGAGGTCGCCCCTTTTTCAAAATTGATAAAAATTTTATAAACTAGAATGTTTAAACTAGTGAAGTATCGGGGCCCATTGTAAAAATATTGATTTTTCTAAAAAAGGTGCTCGTTTGAAAAAAATGTACTAATTTTCAGGCAAAAAAATCACATATAATCATTAATTATAAAAAAATTTTTAAAAGTTTAAAAAAAAAACTCAGGTACTTCATTAGAAAAAGTTTTTTAAAAAAAGTTCAAAAAAATCCAGTCGAAAAACCAACAGAAATATGACTTTCGTTTTCGCCCGATTTGAAAAAAATCGTTTCGAGAAAAACGCTTTTAAAAGATAAACTTCATACATTTAATGGAAATGCAAATATCTTAAACCTTTTTTGCATTGGCCTTCCGGGTTTAACTCCGCGTTTTTTTTGGTTTTTTTTGGGGACCCGGGCCCAAATTTTGGGGGGTAATTGCCGCTCAGAAAACTGGATCCGCTTCTCGGTCGCCGCTCGAAAAGTTAGGGGATTTCCAGGAAATCGCCTAGTCTTCACCCCAAAATAATGCGAAGGAAAGGGTTTTTCCCCCGGATAAAACCGATTGTCCCGTATTCTTTAGACTCTCGATTTTTTGAATCCCCCCAGTGGCCTAATCCCTTAAGTATAGATACAGGTCGGTTAGTTGCAAAATTTCGGGAAAATTGCTCAGGGGAAACCCAAAATATCTGAATATTTTTCTCCCCCCCATCACAAAGCTAACCCTTGTAGATGTTGAAAATCAGAGCTTTTGGGGTTTTAAAAGTTGAGATGCGAATAAAATAGTATCACTTTAATATTTTATGGTTAATTCCCCTGCATTTGTTTGTGCTTAATTTTTTTTGTGCTCAGCTATTGACGCAGCTCGAGACATTTTTAAAGGGATTATTAATTTACTAAATTTAGAATTGGCTTTTTTGTGAAAAAAAACCCTTTTTAAAAATTTACTAAATTTAGAATTGGCTTTTTTTGAAAAAAAAACCCAATTCAGCATTACTATAAATCATAGGTCCTCTTCCCCAAAACTCAACTAAAAAAAACCCCCTACACCACAAGCATATACATAAACTCATCTGGAAATTTTATATCCCCAATTTTGTCACCCAAAAAAATCTCCAGTTTTTTAAAAATTTGAGGGGAATGAAGGAGTAAAAAAAGGGTGACAGCGATATAGTCTTAAGAAATGCTGTGGGAAAAAAGGGGGGAAATTTAGGAAAAAAAAAAAAAGGCTGAAGTTTACACTACTACAGCATCCATTCATAGAAATTGGGGTTTTGGGAAAAAAGTGTCCCGGAACGTTAAATTGGGTAAGTTGGGGAAATATGTCTATCATTTTATAAAAATTTATTTTTATTTAATATCCTTTTTTTTTTTTAATATGAAATAAACCTTTTTTTTTTAAGATGCCAAATATTTTTAAAAATATCAATAAACAATTTTAGCTAATTTAAAAGGGGGGAAAAATAATTGTACACATCCGCACCACGTTGTTGCCGACAGGCTCTGCTATCGACTAAATGAGAACTGTAATCCTTTGGTACGAATTTAGGGGGTTTTGGCGCCCTGTATAAGGATTGTTTCTAATTGGGGGCATTAGAATACACTAAACAAACAAGTTTTTTTTTTAATAATTTTATGAATGAATACACACAATATTATTGATACGCCTATGGGGCGTATCAACTATCAATTCAAATATTTAAAAAAAATTCTGCTTTAAATATTAAGATGTCTTTCGGGGGCTAAGAAACTAATTCCCCTTTAAAAGTACAACACAAATTTAATTTTGGTTTTGGTTACTATAGAAATTGGAAAGTTTAATGTCAATTTAGAAATTATTAAAATTTTAGAACACCCGGTATTAATTCTTTAATCACTGTCTTATCAATACATTTAGAATTTAACTTGATTTGCACCCCCGTTACAATTACCAGTCATTAATTCATCTGTCCTTTTATCCCCCATTAATTTCACTTCTGCCTTTTTTTTTAAAATTTTTTCAATCAGCTTTATCACTTTTTGTTTAATCCTCCATTTTAAAGTAGAATATGTTTAATTTGATTCAACACATAACTAATAAAAATATATTTTTGTTACAATATGTACCTTTGTACAAGAACTTATACCTTTACTTGTATACTTAAGACAAATGCCAAAAAAAATTTTTTTTTCTAGCAAAAAAAGTAGTGTTTTTACTAAATGGAAATCTGATATTTCCATTAAAAATTAAAGAGAACACTTCAGTACCCCCAGCCCGAAGTCGAGGAAAAAAATTTTCGGACCGCCTTTGCGGGCGAAAATCGAAATCCCGGTCTAAGGATTAAATTACGGGATTTTCCCCAGGTTGAACATTGGGCAAACAAAAATTCTTTCTGGTTTTAAAGCCTTTTACTTTTTTGATTTTATTTACTTAAATTAAAAGCATTTCCCCCAAAATTTTAATTTTTTTTAAAAAGGGAATTATTTTTATGTAAAAATTTAACCCCCTTAAAATTTGAGCCCGCTTAAATAATGAACATTGATTTTTTTAATGTCCCTAACCCGTAAAAAAAACGCACCTTAAAAAAACGGTGTTTTTCAGTATGAAGGCAAAATTGTTTAAATTGTATATTTTTTGTAAATAGTATAAGATAGTCTTATTTTAAGGTAAGATGCTTGATGCCTTTTTTATTATTATTATTTTGGTTCCCGTCCCTAAACTTTAGTTTTGCATATTATGAATATGCCTTTTGCCTAAAACGGTGATTAGCGTATAAAATAAGTTTACAAAAGTGAAAAATTTTCCCCAAAACCCCAAAAAACCAATGGAAAAAAAAACTGTTGAAATGACTGAAATATTGCAGAAAAATAGTTTTTTTCATGCTGATAATCCCCCACATAAAATATCCAAAAAAAAGCCAGGAAAAAGAGGGTTTTCGGTGTCACTCATTCCGAATCTGGTATTTTTCCATGCAAGGTCTCCTAGGGGGGATTTGATGTCCTTTTTTAGTAAATCCAAAATAAATGGTCAGAAAAAACTGGCAAAAAAAAAAGTAGGTTTTTGGGGGTTTCTGAATCCCCAAATTTGTTATTTGTTTGACCAAGAAAAAGGCACCTTTGGGTCATTTCGTAATTGTTTTAAATATTTTGCTCAAACGTTTTCAAATGCTGAAACGAACCCCCCCCTTCCTTACAGAACAGGTTACATTTGCTTCGGCTTAATATTCGCCTGGTAAAGCAGTAATTGTGAGTACAATGTACCTAATTAAGGTAAGATAATTAATTGAAAAATAGATGGGGGGGCCCCGGTATTTCCTTTTATTCGGTTACTTTTAATTAAATTTAACTAGGGGTTGGAAAACCTAAATTAACCCCAATTTAGAGATTAAGCTGTTGTTATTAATTTCACAAAAAGGGGAATTTAAATTCATAAACAGTCAGTTCAAATAAAAAGGGTTTTTTTTCATATTCTTAAGGAATGAACTATTGAAAAAATATAATTTTTTTAATTAATTTCAAACGAACCTCCCTG